>JAKTZW010000512.1:0-17178 GCA_030579015.1 Zhuliangozyma blackwelliae | reverse complement strand
GTTGTTGTTGCGACGGTTGTGCAAGCGAGAGCTGCAGTGGACGTGGATGTGGATGTGGCTGTTGGAATTGGTGGTCGTCAATACTGGCGATGGTGGTGGTGGGGGTGGGCTGTAAAGAACGTTGGAGCTTCCAATGAGAAGTGTTTGTCAGAAGAGTATCGTCCGAATCGTCATCGGTCAACAAGGGAATGTCAATGTACTCACTGAAATCATCCTCCAACTCTTCCTTCTCCTGGACTGACGTAATGTCCAAGGTGGTTTCCTCCTCCCGGTTTTGTTTTGAAAACATAAATGGTGCCGTTTTGTTGTTGTTGTTGTTGGAATGGGGGGCTGGGTGTGCTCCTGTAGTGGTGGTGCTAGTGTTGTTGCTGCTACTGCTGCTGTTGTTGTTGTTGCTGCCACAATCCGCCCCGACGGTGGCGGTGGCGGTGGCGGTGTCAGCCAAAGCCAACTGAATATTTCCATAAATATTGTCATCAATCATGTCGGACTTCACACAATCTAAATAGTGATATAGGAAATAGTTCGAGTCAACTTTGTTGTGACTGGTCTAAGAGCTGAATTTAGTCAAACCGGTGAAATAGTGTAAATGTGATAATATCCTAGTTGATAAACAGAAAGATGGTTTCGTTGGAATCTCTCTGTTGCTCGATGAAGTAAAAATGTTGTCGTTTTTCGTTGTCGTTATAGTTGTTAACCCAAAATCACTCAAATGATACAAGCTTGATAGAACAGTTGGCTGATACAAAATGAAATAAAAAACTGTTACTGGTTGTTGTTGTCGTCGTTATTGGCTAATGACTCTTAAATGAGGAGGGAATACATTGTAAAAGGTTGGCTGTTGTGTGTGTATATGTGTCGCAGAAAAGTCTTAAAGGTAGATGACGTTGAATATCATAAAACTGTGGTTGCAGTGTCTAGTAGTTGCTGGTGCTTGCTCGATGATTTCAGGAGATGAAAGTACGAGTAATAGAGTGATGTGGTGATGAGTATTGGGTTTGGAAAGGGGGATGGGTTGTGTGTTTCAATAAGCTGAGTGATTATTTATGACACACACAAATTGTGTTTTTTTCTTCCTTCACGTTTCTTTTTACATTTTCTCTCCTCCCTGGGAGAAAACATCCAAACATCAATAGTAAATGTAGAGCCCGAAATTTTTTTCTGACTCATTGGCGCCACATGCAGGAAAGCCGAATCGCAAGTCTTTTTTAAGCAGTTTGACGACTGCAAAATAAAGAAAAACTAAAAGGGCTGGGTGGGACATAAAGTGGTATGGCCATGATGCAAACAAACAGTGGTGGGGTGTAGTCTCTCCACTCTTACTTCCTCCTGGGGAGTGTCTCTCTCTCTCACCTCTTTTTGTGATATCCAATGGTATGGCTCGCTTTTGGGTCAGCAAACGATACCAAACAAAATACAGAAGCACCTACAGCGAGGTGGGAGAAGAAAGAGGCGCAGAAAGGTCATGGTGATCTTTCATTCTGCCATTTCCTAACCCCGACAGTGTGGGGCCACGGTTGTAGCTTTCGTGCGTGGCCCCTACGCGTCTTTCATGTGTATCCTGGCGCGTGACGCCAAGGTCTAGTAATAATGGGGCTGGGGAATGCAAGGTTTGATAATGGCTTCAATCTCCTAATGCTTTTCTCTGGTGTCGGTGTACTATTTGCCCCGACCGCGGTTGCTAGTTCCTCAAGGAGGGCAACCACGTCGCCGTCCCCGTACCCGTCGCCACTGGCACCGCCACCGCCACCGCGTTTCTTATCCACCCAACGCAAAATGGCTCGTCTCTTGCGGGTTATATTGTTTGATAAATGTCTCCTAATCCATTTAATAGTCTCCAATTGGACTCGCTCATCAAGGTTAAAGCTGCCACGCGTGTCGTAGTGAAAATGGGACCTGTTCTGATAATTTGCCTCCCAAGTTTTTTTTTTTTTTTCTTTCTCATAGAGCCAAACTTCTATCAGGGCCGTGTGTCGCTTTTGCCTCACAATGTCACGACACGGAAATATCGACCGTGTAGCTGGCCTCCGTAGAGACAATGGCCATATGATTCATAGTGTGCCGCCAACGCCCAACGTTTCTCCACTCTCTCTCTCGTGTGAGTCCCCCCCCCCCCCATCCTTCATCTTCCACCAATCTATCCCTCTTCCCCGCTACCATATGATGGTTTCCCAAAACCGCCAGGAAAAATTTCCCACAATCTCTCCCAATATCCACCGTCGTCCCCTCCACCAATGAGTCAGCCACTGGATACGTCCCCGTTGCCACCCATGAAAGCACCTCGGACGTACAAAGATGCCATCGCCGCTTTGAACTCGTTGCAGTCAAACTTTGCTTCCATTGAGGCCATGAAGAAGCTCGGTCCCAATGTCAACAGAAACGAATTGTCGATACGCGAAGTGTATGAGTTTACCCGCAGAATGGGGTACACCCCAGCCGACTTTAACCAGTTAAACATCATCCACGTGACAGGAACCAAGGGCAAGGGGTCAACGTGTGCATTTACCGAAAGCATCCTCAAACAGTACCGGCCCCACCCCATCAGCAAAGTTGGCTTGTACACATCGCCACACTTAAAGTCGGTGAGGGAGAGAATCAGAATCAATGGCGAGCCCATTGCCAAGGACAAGTTCACCAAGTACTTTTTCGAGGTGTGGGACAAGTTGAGCACCACCTCTTCTGACCCCAAGGAATGGCCCACGTTGCAGCCGTGCGACCAGGTCAAGCCAATGTACTTTAAGTACTTGACCGTGTTGTCGTTTCACGTGTTTGTCCAAGAGGGCGTGGATACAGCCATTTATGAGGTGGGTGTGGGCGGAACATACGACTCAACCAATATCATTGATAAACCAACCGCCACCGGCATCTCTGCCTTGGGCATTGACCACACTTTTATGTTGGGCGACACCATTGAGAGCATCACCAACAACAAGACGGGCATCTTCAAAGGGGGAGCCCCCGCGTTTGTGTCCATCCAAACAGAGTATCCCCAAACACACGCATTGATCCAGGAGAGGGCCAAGGAGTTGGGCGCTCTGTCGTTGCAGTTTGTGGGCTCCGACTTGCCCCCGGGCACAAAGTTGGGGTTGTCGGGAGACTTTCAACAGGCCAACGCGGCCTTGGCGGTAAGATTGGCAGATGCCCATTTGCGGTCTCTTGGGGTTGGAGCAAAGGACTTGCCCCGGTTCAGCAACGGCTCCACCGGTACCACTGGCTCGATCGAGAGCCTTCCGCCCCAATTCATTGCTGGTTTGAGCAATGTGGAGTGGCCCGGGCGGTGCCAGGTGAGGCAAACCGAGGGGGTTACGTGGTACATTGACGGCGCCCACACCATCGAGTCCATCAATGCGTCTTCAACGTGGTTTGGGCAAGAGCAGGCAAAACGGCCGCTGTCAATAAAGCGGGCATTGTTGTTCAACCAGCAGGGCCGGGACAACTATGCCGCATTGTTGGAAAAGTTGTACACGGTAGTAACCGCGTCTGAGCCAAAAGTTGAGTTTGACCATGTGGTGTTTACGCCAAACGTTACTTGGTCGTCCGGGGAGTACAGCTCGGAGTTGGTTTCAAAAAACACCTCGGAGGACGCGGTCAAGAAGCTTGAGGTGCAGCACAGCTTCAGCGAGTTGTGGGAGAAACTCGATGGCGGTAGGGCCAAAAGACACGTTTTCCCCGATATCGAAACAAGCGTCGAGTACCTCAAGCAACAGGGCGAGATTGACGTGTTTGTCTGTGGCTCGTTGCACCTCGTTGGCGGCTTTTTGGTTGTACTCGATAACGACCGCGATTAAAGAACGTTGTGTGTTTGTTTGCGTGTGTGTGTGTTTGCGTGTGTGTGTGTTTGCGTGTGTGTGTGTTTGCGTGTGTGTATTTATGTAATTTATACAATATTAGATCCCTTAGCACTCCCTCTCTACGCAGTAGTGTTGACAATGTTTTCTCTAGCAGCCTTGACGACATTGTCAATGTTGGTCAACGACGCCTTCCATTGAGACAATGCAGCCTTGACGGCATCCCAGTTGGCCGTGTTATCCTCACCGGCAAGAATGAACCTATTGACTCTGCTCAAGTGGAAAGTCTCGTCAACTTGGTTCAATTTCCCCTCAACCACCCCGGCCTTGATTGCCTCCACCAACAACTCCTCAAACTCAAAAGACGACGACACGTTGGGTATCTCCGAGTACGTAAACACAATATCGTCGTGGTCTGGCGAGGATGTGGCAGCGGCAAAGTACTTGGCCAAGGCCAAAATCTTTGACTTTTGGTGGATAAAGTCCGCGGGCAAGGTGGAGGGGATGTCGGAAGCACCAACTATTTCGCCGTGGACATACTGGCTAAATACCCGTGCCAACTCGGACCCAGACGCCTCGGCGGATCTCAAGGCCTCGGCAACGTTGTTGTTGACCAAGAACGAAACATCCACCACTCTCGACGACAATGAAAAGTTAATCAACTGGTTCAACTCGGATGGGCTCAACTTGTACGTGGATGTAAAGGCCTTGATCAAGTGTAACGATTTGGATGTATAGGCGGTGTCCAACGCGATAAAGTCCCAAAAAATGGCCCTAATCTCGCTGTCGCTGGCGTTGGTCTTTTTTAACCAGCTAACCAAGTTGCTTCCTACGTGGTCTTCAATCAATTCAAAGTCAATGCCCGACGTCTTGATAACCTTGAGTATCTCGCGCAAAAAAAACACCCGGGTCTGCGACGTCTCGGGAACCAAGTTGAAAAAGGTGGACAAGATGGACAACACACTGGTTGGCTTTATCGATTTTCTGTCTCTCAAACTGGGCGGGTGTTGTGGGTTCACCTCCAACAACACCTTCAAAATGGGCGAGTCAATATTGTCAACAACCTGGTCACGGCTGGACAACTCGCTCAAAATGTGCACAAGCAAGTAGAAAGTAGGCTCAAACTCCTTGTCGGTCAACTGCTTGAAGATCTCTGCCGTGGTGGCCTCGACTATCTTGTTGTACAACTCCTTCTTGTCATTCGATTGGAGCAATGGCTTGATGCTGTCGGAGAATGTGGTTGACTTGGTGACAGTATCGATAACTTGGCTGTATTCCTTGATACAGTCCGTCAACTCGCTATCCACAACTATAACTGATGCCATTGTATGGGTTCTTCACGTAAGTTTACTTGATGGATGGGGCCTTCAACATCAAGACAACCCCCCAAAAAAAAAAAAAATTTTTCAGCTGATCAACAGAGTAGTGTTGGAACCGGGTCTATTTGGTAGCATCGGTGCAACGGCATATTTGTATGTATGTATGTATGTATGTATGTATGTGTGTATGTATAAAATGTGAAAACAAACAGGACTATTATTGTCCCCTATTCCTCGTCCTCCTCTTCCTCATTTATAACTGGTTCATGACCCCTTGTGGATATATGCATCGCACCACTCACACTGCTACTGGAGACCCAGTCCTCCACTTGTTTGGTATCCTGGTACACCTTTGGCACATGGTTGGGCGTCACCTTTTTGGCTGTCTTGATGGATGCTTTTGCCAAACCGGCCAGAGTCGACTTGAAACCTACGGGCGGCGAGTGTGATCGGTAAAAGTCCGGGCCATTGCCGACATGGGTCTTTTTAAAGTATTCGGGTGAGCTGGGTTTCGCGGCTGCGAGGCTCTGCAAGGCACCTTCGCCCCTCTTGGCTCGCGTGGGCAATGGCGCAAGAATACCCGTCTCTTCCTCCTCCTCAAGGTTGCTCTCAAACGAGTTGTTGGGTAACTGGGAGAACGACGATTTTGTCTTTGGGGCTAGGGTAGACATGCCATTGGATGACGCCGTTTGGATGGACAAGTCAGACGAAAAAGTTCTCCTGTAGCTCGGCCGGGTTTTGGTGGTGGTTCTCCCGCCAATACTGGAGGTGGGAGTCATGCCCGTAGCCGAGAACCTATTCTCTTGCGAGGTGTTTATGCTCGACTCGTAGGGCTCGTCGTCGTCATAATCGTCGTCCATGGTATCTGTCTCGTCCAAAATGTCTAGCTCGGACTCGGACAACATTGTGGACAACTGGCTCAATCGGCTGATCTGGCTGACTTGCGAGACCATGGACGACGGTCTTGTTCGTGGGAAGCGGGCCTCTACCGATGGAGGCGTGTGAGGGATGACGGGGCTGAATGATGCCTCGGTCTTTGACACCTCCGAAACTGGTCGTGCTAGCTCATGCTGCTGCTGCTGCTGCTGCTGTTGTAGTTGTTGTGCTGGTGTTACTGGTGCTGGTTCTGGTGCTTGTTGTCGTTGTTGTTGTTGCTGCTGTTGCTGCTGTTGCTGCTCTATATTGAAATGCTCGTGCTTCTGTTCAAGCTGCTGAAGCTGCTTCTCCGGGTGTTCTGGTGACGGGTCTTTCCGCTTCTCTGGACTGGGTGTCGGTTTGACTTTAATTTCCAACACCCCATCCGATTCGTTCTCTATCAAATGGTCACTGGCGTGTGACTTTTGGCTCGACTTGATGCTGTGATGGGATCCGGTGTCTTCATTCGCTTCGTCCTTGTTGCTTCTCCAAAACTTGAGCTTGTTCAAAATCTTGCCCCCCTTCTTCTGCATGATCGAGTCCTTGTTGGACGATGTGATCGAGGGCCGTCTCTCCTCGGGTACAAACGACACGGCCCGCGGTATTGGAGCATTAGTTGACGTGGGCGATACCGGAAGAAACGAGTTTCGTCTCGACAGCGGCGCCAACGGCTGCTTGGGCGAGCCTTCACTGTTCACCCTGGTTGTGATGGAAGACGACCTATTTGGCAGTCGGGGCGTAGCATTGTCGAGCGATTTCCTCGGATTGCTTCCAAACTTTACCAAGTTGGTCTTGCTGGAGTTCCTGTTGGAGGTAATGCTCAACGACGATATGATTCTCTCCAAAGGCTGGGTGCCATTCTGATCGGTTAACGACAACGCGCTCTTGACGCGCTTTCTGGACTTTCGGAGCGAGGTCTTGGCCTCGTGGTATTTCCTCTTTTTCTCCCGCAAATACCTCATCTTTTTCTTTGAAAACTCGCGGGTGAGCAAGAGCTCGTAAAACGCCGTCAACGAGTTCATCTCATTGCCAAACACATTGGCCTGCAACTCGTCGGTGTCAATGTTGAGCCGCTGCAACTTTCGCACCAACTCCTTCTCAATCTTGCTGTCAAATGGTATGTCCACACAGTTGTAGTGCTGGTTGATCGAAAGGATGGACTCGGTGTCGGCGTGTAGTTTGCGGCTCGACTTTTCAAGGTGTTTGTTGTAGTTGTCAATCAAAAACGAGGAGTTGAGGATCTCGTTCAAGCTGGGCCGCTGGTTGGGATCCTTGTTCAACATTTTCAGAATTAGTTGGTTGACCTCGGGTGGTATGTGAATGCCGTAGAGCGGGTCCTGGTGGATAATCTTTGCACGCACCTTCATCTCGTCGTCGTCGTCAAACGGCAACACGCCGTAAAGCATGGTGTATAGGATGACCCCCAACGACCAGATGTCCACCATAAACCCCGAATACTTTTGTGCCAATAGGAGTTCGGGCGCCATGTACACGGTGGTGCCGCAAATGGTAGAAAGCAACCGCCGGTTTTGCGGGTTAAACTCGCGTATAAAGCCAAAGTCGGTGAGTTTGACAATCGTCCGCTTCTTGTCTGCCAACAATATATTCTCCAACTTCAAGTCCCGATGGCTTAGGTTCAACGAGTGAACATACTGGACGCCAAGCACGATCTGGAAAAACAAGTGTCGGCACTCTTCCACGTCCAATCTCTTCTTTTCGTAGATGTAGTAGTATAGCTCGCCGCCTTCACAGTACTCCAAGGCAATCCAGAGGTGGTTCTCCGTCTTGATCACTTCGTACAAGCTAACAATGTTCTTTTGCTTCAACTGCCGGTGGTAGTATATCTCCCGCACAATGTTGGGGTCGTCTATCAAGCCACACTTTAGCACGACATGGACGTTCAATAGTACGTGCCGGGCGAGGTACACCTTTCCAAACGCACCCTCTCCTATCTCCTCAATGATTCGGTAGTTGCCGATTTGGCTGATTGTGGGAGCGGTTATTTGGAGGTAAAAGTCATTAAACTGTGCCGCTAGCTGCGCCGTTTGGTTCTGTTCGAATCGTGCTGCGCCGTTCATTTGGCGGGTGGAACGATAAAAAGTGGGCTGGTGAAACTCTTGAAAGCTCTTTCTTGATAACGACGAGTTCTTGCAGTTGGAATTGAAAATTGAAAAGCAAAAAAGAGGTTGATTGACCTTGTTGACCACCACTTGTATGGTCTCTATCTATCTGGTTGTGTTTTGGTCCTGTTTGATCCAAATTCAAGCTCAAATGGTTTTTTGTTCCAGCATTTCTGGTTTGCTGTCTGTCAATCAAATTTCCCGAAACCTCGTTAGCAATATTGTCACGTGAGTAACTCCGGCAAACTACGGTTTGCGGCTAGAATTTGTTTAGGTTTTTTTTTTTGGTTTGGTTTTCGTTACAGGAGATGAGACTACTAGCTAAAAGACAATGTTACGAGCGGTGATACAAAAGCCGCTAAGGATAGGAATAAGGACAAGGCCAAGGCCGTATACGCGGCCGTCAGGCGTGGCTATGTTTAGGATCATTGTGCCGAGGAGAGGGGTGGCGACTGTACCGGAAAAGAGTGGAGTCCCATTGCACACACTGGCAACACCATCTAAAGATGTTTTCCAAAATGTACACAGCAATGTGGGAAGAGACAGTCTACTTGAAATCATTAAGGCCCCACTAACGCACTTGGCGCTGCAACTCAAAGCGCGCTCGTTTCAGTACCCATTCGCACTACTCAATGAAGAGTCCAACAAGACGCACTCCCTCCTACTAAACACCCTCGAAAAGAAAATCAACACCCAGATAAGCCAGTGGGCCACCGACAACTCAGGTATGGCACCGCTCTCAGCCATTTCAGTGGCTGATTTTATCAACCCCCAGCTCGAGCTTGTCGCCCAGATCTTACACTTGATCAACGCCAACAAGATCCCACAAAACTTTCTCGAGTTTAGCAAACTAAAAAACAACGAGGAGCTCGTGGCCAAGGTGCTTACTCAGTTGCTCTACCGCGAGTTTCTTCGGTATAAGATCCAGCATACGCCGTACGAAAAAACCACCATTGACTTTTCCAACCCGCCCGAGTGGTTCCCCGAGGCCCGGAAGATGAAGAGAAAGATAATAATGCACGTTGGCCCCACCAACAGCGGCAAAACGTACAACTCGTTGTTGCAGTTGAAAACGGCAAACACGGGCTACTATGCGGGCCCGTTGCGGCTACTCGCGCGTGAGATTTACGAAACGTTCCAGGCGGATGGGGTGGGGTGCAACTTGATCACCGGCGAGGAGGTGATCCCCTCGATAGACGAGTACGGCCAGATCAGCGGGTTGGCGCTGGGAACGATTGAAATGGTTCCGTTGCACCAAAAGATGGATCTTTGTGTGATTGATGAGATCCAAATGATTGCCGATGAGACGCGGGGCAGCGTTTGGACCAATGCCGTGTTGGGAGTGTTGGCAAAGGAGATTCATCTCTGCGGCGAAGAAAGCGCGGTGCCGTTGATCGAAAAGATGTGTGCTGTCACTGGCGACGAGTTGGAAATCAAGAGATTCAAGCGGTTGGGCAAATTGCTGGTGGAAAAGCGCCCCACCACTTTGCAAGAGTTGAGGGCGGGCGACTGTTTGGTGGCGTTTTCAAAGAGAAAGATTATTGCTCTCAAGTGCAAGCTCGAGCAAACGACCCAGCTCAAAGTTGGTATCATTTACGGGGCATTACCCCCGGAGATCAGAGCTTCAGAGGCAAGCAAGTTCAACAGTGGCGAGTACGACGTTTTGGTTGCTTCCGATGCTGTTGGCATGGGCTTGAACTTGAAGATAAAGCGAATGGTGTTTTCCGACATTGAAAAGTTCAACGGCCGAGCATTGGCGCCGTTGACGGCCTCGCAGTGCAAGCAGATTGCTGGACGTGCCGGGAGGTACAGCACACACGCGGGGGAGAGCGAAGGATTTGTCACTGCCTTGAAGTCGCACCACTTGAAATGCATTGAGAAATTGATAAAGGCGCCCGTGGCTCCGTTGAAAAAGGCATGCGTATGGCCCACGGATAGTGTTTGGAAGCACTACATGTCGGGCTACGACACCGATATTGCGTTGGTTGACGTGATTCAAAAGTTCAACAAAGAAGTTTTGAGCGTCCAGTCCAGCAACTACTTCATCAGTGACGAGCAGGCGAGACTTGCTACGTTGGATATACTCAAGCAGAACCCCGTGCTTGGAGAAATGCTGATTGACGACCAGCTCACCTTGAGCGTGGCGCCGGTGGGATTACAAATGCTCGTCACCGATGCAGTTGTTGTGCACATTGAGCAATTCTTTGTCAACATTGTTGCGAGAATGAGCAAGAACATTTTTGATTTTGAGTTTCTCGATTTAACATTGATCTCGGCTCCTCCCTTTATTGAGAGCACTGAGGCGGCAGTGCACCGGATTGAAAAGTTGGAGGTGATGCACAAACTAGTGCTCTTGTTTTTGTGGTTGAGCCAGAGGTTTCCCACGTTGTTTGTGGACAAGGAGAGTGCCACCGATATGAAGTTTGTGATTGAGAAGCGGCTCGGCGAGGAGTTGGAGGTGTTGAAAAAGATTAACAAGTTGACCAAACAGCACAGTGCTTCCAAGCACAAAAGGCGGAGAGAATAGGGGCCCTGTAAGCACCGTAGTAGTACAGGAGGGTGGGTAGGTTTAGTTTCTTGACGTGGGGAGTATAAATAGAAACCTGTATATAGATCCCCCACGGAGTTTTTCCATACACGCAGATCCCCCAAATTTTTCAAGGACTCGAACGAGTATTAAACCCAACAAATATCTTAGTAAAGTTTAGAGAAAGGATCTTGTCACACCACACCTAATGACCACCCAGCATCATCAACAACAACAGCAGCAGCAACAGCAGCAACAACAGCAGCAGCAGCAGCAGCAGCAGCAGCAGAAGAAGCAGAAGAAGCATATAGTCATCGTTGTCGGAGGCCCTGCCGGCACCGGCAAGACCACCCAGGGCCAATTGCTTGCCAACCACCTTCACTGTCCATTCATCGAGGGAGATTCGCTACACCCACAGAGCAACATCGATAAGATGTCGCGCGGCGAGCCATTAACAGATGACGACCGGTGGGGGTGGTTGAAGGAGTTGTCGGTGGAGAGCTCGTCCCAGGCATTGGATGCCACGAACAAGTCCGGCATTGCCGTTGTTTCGTGCTCGATGTTGAAAAAGGTGTACCGAGACTACATCAAGGAGAATGCGGTGGACGCTTCCCTGCTTGAGTTTCGCTTTGTGTTTTTGTACACCACCTTTGAAGAGTTGTTGAAGCGGGTTGAGAACAGAAAGGGACACTATATGAAGTCGGACATGGTAAAGTCGCAGTACGAGATCATGCAGGTGCCCGAGGGAGCCGAGGAGATCAAGAATGGCGGCGAGGCATTGTCTGTGGATACCACGAATAAGACCCCGCAGGAGGTTTTTGATGAAGTGGTCCAAGACTTGACGTTGTAAGGGGTGGGGATGTGTGACTCGGCAGTAGTGTGGTGTAGATAAAAGAGTGTTGGACAGCAACCATGGTTTAGCAACGGGAATAATGCCACAACCCGTGGAGCTCTAGTGTGTATACCTTCTATACTAGTGAACCCCTTACAAACATTTCTTTGCTCCTCCTCCTCCTCCTCCACCTCCTCCTCCTCCTCCCCCACCCTACTTCTTTATCTTTGCCTCGCCTACGGCACTAATTTTACTTGGACAAACGTTTCCTGCCCCTTAAATAACTCGCTCCCTCCCCTCCCTGGCTTGTTTCAACTATTCCCATTGTTTGCGCTTATTAGCCCAGCGGATCTCTCTCCCACACACACACACACACGCAGCACAAAAAATTTTCCCTACTGAGCCAAAAAGGGGGTGCAGCATCCACCCCGAGATAGTCATCCAACACCACCATCCACACCGGCACCCCCGCCAGCATCCACACCAACATTTGTGGGCCCTCTATGTCTTGCACATTCGACGCTGATGGCTTCCCCTACCTTGACCCCCGGCTCGATAGACGAGTAGCGCTAATCACCGGCGGCAACAGTAACATCGGCTTTTACACGGTTTTACAACTATACTTGCATGGCTACATCATCTACATCGCGGGACGAAGTAAGAGCAGGTGTTTAAAAAGTATCAAGGAACTAGAGAGGAAGGCCGCCGATATACGAACAAGGTATTCCCCCGACGAGTTGGGTCTGCGATTCCTTGGTGGGTTGCGTTTCCTTGAAGTTGACTTGAGCTGTTTGTCATCGATTGTCAAGGCGGTTAATACATTCAAGAGCCTAGAGGATAGCTTGCACCTCCTTATAAACAACGCCGGGGCAATGGCATTGCCGCACGCGCTAACCGACGACAAGTTTGAGATCCAGCTACAAACAAACTACATCAGCCCGTTTGTGCTCACGGTAAAATTGATTCCCGTGTTGGAGAAAACGGCCGACAAGTTCCCCCGCACGGCGCCGCCGAGGGTGGTGTACCTAAGCTCGGTGGGACACCAGTTTGCCTTGCGCTATTTCCGCCTCAGTTCCACCTTCAACTACCGGCCCAACTTTATCTTTACCTGGTTTCGGTACGGGTTGGCGAAAACCGCCGGTATCCATTTCATGAAGATGCTCGCCTTGCGCAACCCCAAGGTGTTGTGCATGACGGTGCACCCGGGATTTGTCATGAATGCAAACGTCTTTGCATACTGGACGAGATTGCCCATTGTGGGGATCCTCTTTTGGTGCTTGTTTCAGATATTTGGCTATTTCTTTGGCGTCACTAGCCAGGAGGGCGCGTACGCGGTGGTCAAGTGCAGTTTGGACCCCAGTTTGACGGTGGAGAAGGATAATGGCAAGTATTTTGGCGCCGGTGGGGTTGAGGCGCAGCCGTCAAAGGTTGCTAGCAATATGGACTACGCGGCGCAGACCTGGATATGGACCGTCAAAGAGTTGAGCGAGAGGGGAATATATGTTCCATCATAGGCATGATAGCATCGGCATAATAGCATTGGCATAATAACATTGGCATGACAGCACCTACATAATAGCACCTACATAATAGCACCTACATAATAGCACCTACATAATGATTTTCTAATTCACCTGCTGTATCTACTTTTCAAGACATCTTCCAATGTCTCGCCCGTGTTTAGCCGGTCAAATTTTTGTAGCAACTGCCCCACGGCCGTGCCGCCATCCACCTTTGTAGAGTTGTGGTCTTCTTCTTCTTCTCCGTCGTCGTCGTGGTCCTTGGTGTACGCCTCCACATCATCCTCAGACATATCCTCATCGTCCTCCTCGCCTTCCTCAATCTCCTCCCACTCGGCATCATCTTCGTCGTCGTCGTCGTCGTTGCTCCCAACAATTGCCCCTTCAGTTCTCAACTTTTTCTTAAATTTGACATACTCGTCGAAATTCATATCGCCCTGGAACGTTTCCTCCTCGTCACTCACATAATCGCTTTCGTCGTCGGAGCCCCTGGAACCCTCGCGCCGCCTCATCATTGAGAGAAGCTCAATCTCTAAAAACTCGGGAAAGTCGCTGTATTCGCTGTTTCTAAAGTCGTCCCAACCATGGGGGGCGAATTTCTTTTGCACCATCTTGTATTGGTGGTATGTTATTTTCAATTCCTCGCCACTAATGTACCTGCCAGTGTGATTGTGGTACTTTTCCCTAAATTCGCTCAACTCGCTTTCCGTCGAGTCATAATACTCCCAATCGTCGTCATTACCATCATCATCAGGATCATCATCATCATCATTATAGTCAGGATCATCATCATCATTATAGTCGGGATCTTCCTCTTCTTCCATTGCTGCGGTTGTCGCTGCGAGAATCTCTTCGAGATTGGATTCCATATCGACAGGTGTCGCAAACACGTCATACACCGTCTTGTCCTCCTCGACTCTCTGCTCCAACATGCCCCGCGCAATCAAATCGTCCTGTAGATCCCACCTCGATATCTGGGTGGCAAACTCGCCAGACGGGATCCTCGGCACCGGGTGCTGGGTATAGTACTTTCTCAACCCAGTAACGATTAGTCCACCCGCAATGCTCTCAAAAGAGTCACTGCTCCTCCTCTTTATGTTGTTGTTTTCCCGGGCCAACACCAACAAGGTGCCCACCAGGATACTGCTCATGGGCACCACCATCGCCACGCCGTCTTTAACCTCTTCCGGCACCACCTCCTCCGCAAGCGCATCCTCTAGGCCAAGCAATGCCCGCGAAACGTACCCAACATCACTCGCAATCAAACGCGCTGCCTCCTCGGGCACAATCACCGCGACATTGTGCACCTCTCGCAAACACTCGCCAATGCTAATCTTGCCGTGGAATTCCTCCGTAAACGTGGGGCTAGCCTCCCAGTCGCCGTTCTTCAACTGCTGGATGGCAATGGTCATGGGGGTATATCGTCCCTGCACGTGCTGGTTCAACACAATCAAGCCTCCCCCGTGCATCCACACGGCATTGGTGGTGCTGCTCACGTTGAAAACAGCCGGGTTGGACCAAAGTTGCGGGAGCACATTGTGGATGCTAAACAAGATTGGCTCAATCACAGTCGAGTCAAAGGTGTGGATGTAGCAGGCGGGGCACAAGGCCGAAAACTGGCCGAGCATGGCTAGTAGCATGTTGGAGCTCGTGGTGTACTCGTGGTAGTTGAGCTCGCCGTGGATGTAGTTGATGGGTGCATGGCCTGGGCCGGTGTCGTGTGTGTGTTGGGTCACCACAAGTGGCAGGGGCCAGGGGTAGTTTTTAAATAGAGCAATGAATTGCACAAACTGGTTATATACATGGCCAATATCGTCTGCAACAATGATAAAGGTGGTGGTTGTATCTTCAAACCTGGCCTCAGCCTCAAATGCATCCAAGTCCTCTTCTGTCCAGAGATACTCTGTCGTCATTGGGGAGAAGGGATATAATTGTTGGTGTGATATAGGTGGGTTTTTTGCTAGGTGTGGAGGGTGTATGATGTGTTTACAATACTTTAGCTTCTACTTGTATTTTTTTTCCCTACAATTTAAACTCATCGTGGTCAATCTTTTCAATGACAATGGACGAGGCACCACCACCGCCATTGCAGACACCGGCAACACCAACCTTGCCGCCTTCTTGATGCAACACAGACAACAAGGTGACAACGATTCTCGCGCCAGAACAGCCCAATGGGTGGCCAATGGCGACGGCACCGCCATAGACATTCAACTTGTCGTGAGAAAGGTTGCACAACTTGGCATTTGCAAGCCCAACCACCGAAAAGGCCTCATTCAACTCAAAAAAGTCAACCTGGTTCTGCTGGATACCAGCGTGCTTCAATGCCTTGGGGATGGCCAACGATGGAGCGGTGGTAAAGTCGATTGGAGTTCTTGCGGCTTCGCCCCAGCCCGCGATTCTGGCCAAGGGCTTTAACCCAAGCTCCTTCAACTTGGCTTCAGACACCAAAATGACCGCGGCACCACCGTCATTGAGCGACGAGGCGTTGGGGGCAGTCACAGTACCATTTTCCTTTTGGAACACGGTTCTGGCCGTCTTGACCTTGGCTTCGTTAAAGTTTTTCACTTCCTCATCTTCGGAAACGACAACGTCGGGCTTGCCTCTAACGCCCTTGATGGTGACGGGAGAAATCTCACTGCTAAACTTGCCTGCCTTGGTAGCGGCGCCTGCCTTTTTGTACGAGTTGATGGCAAATTCATCCTGGTCCTCTCTGGTGATGGAGTAGTCCTTGGCGCACTTTTCGGCAGCAACGCCCATCAACTTTTGGTCGTAAACATCCAAAAGACCATCCTTTTGGACACCGTCAACCAAGGTGGCGTCGCCGTATCTAGCGCCGCTTCTGGCCGATGGCAAGTAGTAAGGGGTGTTGGACATGCTCTCGGCGCCACCGGCAACGACAATGTCGCTGGTGCCACAAATGATGTTTTGGGCGCCAATAATGATGGCCTTCATCCCGGAAGCACACACCTTGTTGATGGTGCTGGCAACAATGCTCTCAGACAACCCTGCCTTGAGGGCCACCTGTCTTGCTGGAGCTTGGCCAACGTTGGCTTGTAGCACCCCACCAAACACAATCTCGTCAACGTCCTCGGCCTTGATCTGGGGGACCTTGGCCAAAGCAGCCTTGACGGCGTGAGCGCCCAACTCGGGGTACGTCAACGAGGACAACCCGCCCTGGAAGGATCCGATGGGGGTTCTGGCAGCAGCAACAATATAAACGGGAGGAACTGGCATGGTGTGAGGAACTGTGTATGTGAATAGCTGTTTATGTGTGAATAGCTGTGTGTGGGGGGAATCTAGAAGCTGAGCGTGTGGGTTTTGTTTCCAGTGGGAAGAGAAAGACACCAATTTATATGCGCCGTTTTGGAAAAAGAAAAAAAAAAAATCTTGGTACGACGAAATCGTTTAGCCACGGGACGTGTCGTTTGACTTGGCGGATATGGTCACGTGATGTGGAGCCGAGGCAGTAACAAAAAGTTTTCACCGCAATCGATATACATGTACATGAGGTAAGCACCACCCAATGTTTAGAAGCGTGCTACGGACAAGAACGGTTTTGTACCCGCCATCAAGGGTTCTTGTACGGCCAATACACAGTAGTATTGTGTGCCACAAGTTGTTTTCCAAACCAGTGGCCCCCAAAGTGGCCCCCAAAGTGGCCTCCACAGTTGCGCAACCTACACCACCTACACCACCACACCCAATACTCAAGCGCGTTCCCAAATTTCTCCACCGCTACGCCTCGCGCTTCCTCAACGCCCCCGTGTCCCACCTCGTTGCATTTGTGGTGCTCCACGAGCTCACGGCGGTGGTGCCCTTGATCTCGCTCTGGTATGTGTTTCACAAGTATCCCGGGATGGTGCCCGTTGACTTGCCCATGTGGGCCATGGACAAGGGCGCCAAGGTGATTGACTCGGCGTTGAAGGGGTTTGACTTTACTGGGTTCACAGTGGCGGGCAAGTTGTCGTTTATAATGGAGGGGGCGTATGCGTTTACCATTGTCAAGCTCTTGATGCCGGTGCGGGTGGTGGTTAGTCTATGGTTGATGCCGTCGTTTGCCCGGTGGTTTGTGTTGCCGGTTACCAATTTGTTTAGCAGGTTATGGCCCGGCAAGAGGAGGGCGGTGGGGGGTGGGGGTGCAAAGGTGGGACAGG
>JAKTZW010000511.1:0-17213 GCA_030579015.1 Zhuliangozyma blackwelliae | reverse complement strand
CAGTGTCTTGCCCTGTTGCTCTCTCTCCCTCTCTCCCTCTCTCTGTGTGCACCCCTTAATTTTACCCGTTTATCATTCTCCCTCTCTCTCTCCTCTCTCCTCCTTTCTCCTCTCTCCTCCTCCTCCTGTGGGTGTGGTCCCCCTCTACCAGCTTTATTGCCCGATTGAGTAAACGGAGATTAAGACGAGAAAAGAAAAAAAACGGCAACATATACAAGTCACATATACACCACCATTAGGGACACACACACACACTAGGGACAAGACATACCCCCATGATCATATGGCATGGAACATGACCTAGCTAGGAGAAAAACTTGTCCTATAAAGGGTATATATATATACACATATATGTATATAGATATAAATATGTGTGTATGTTTACAAGTGTCATCTTGCTATCTCCTCGAACCCCACTAGTTTGTCTTTTTTTTTTTTTTTAAGTAATTTTTTTTTTGACCCCTCCAATTTGTTGGGTCGAATAGCAAAGTGTGAAAATTAGTGTTTGCATTTATATATAAGCATATATATATATATAAACACAAGGCTGCTGAGAGGGGTCGAGCAAGCAAAGGAAAGGAAAGAACAGGATAGAACCGATAACAGACCAGCATAAGCGTAAGCATTAGTACCACTACCACTACCACCACCACCACCACCACCATGCCCAGCCACGACATCTCCAATTCCGACTTTGATGTCAATATACTTCACGACCCCCTTGTGGACGTGTCAATCGACTTGAACTTCCCCCTTCCCGTGGACAAAGAAACGTACTTGGACATCCCGGGAAATGAAAAACAATTGTCCCGCTCATTGGGCATGATAAACCTGGCATTCAGACTCATTGTTGGGGCCAACAAGTACGACAAGATTTACACCAACGCCGAGTACCGCTACTTTACCAACAAGCACTCGGCAGCGTTTAAGAAAAAGTTTAAGGATTACATGAATGACAAGTTGGAGCACAGCGACGAGAAGCTCGATGAGTTGATTTACGAGTTGATCAACCAGGAGTTGAACTTGAAGCTCATCACCGCCGCCGAGTTTAAACCCCGGTTCAAAGAGGTGAAGCAGTATATGGTCAACTACTACAAAAAACAGAATGAAAAGAACTTGCCCGTCTTTGAGTCGCACGATTTCGTGCGCTCGGCCTACGTCACGGTGATGTCCATCATGTGCAAGCTCTTCCCCAAGGGCATTTGGGTGTCCCGCAACGACATGTCCAAGTTGTACAAAATGTACCTCGACGACCCCATGTCCATTGTGTTTCTCCCCTCGCACCAGTCCCATTTGGACTATATCATTGTCCATTTGATCTGTATCCGATTCCAGATGGCGTCTCCCGCCGTTATTGCCGGGGAGAATTTGAACGTGGCCGTTTTGGGCAAGCTCTTGCAAAAGTTGGGGGCAATTTTCATCCCGCGCTCGTTCAACAATGAATTGTACACCGAGAGGAACTTGAACAATGTGATTGAGTTTCTTCTCGTCAACAAGATTCCGTTTGAGGTGTTTGTTGAGGGCACCAGGTCACGGGATGGGAAATTGCTCTTGCCGAAATATGGTATTCTCAAATCGTTGGCCCAGATTTACTTAAAACAACGAAACACGGGGTTCAATTTGCTCTTGCAGCCAATTTCGGTCACATACGAACGGGTTTATGAAAACGATGCGTTTTTGAAGGAGTTGATTGGCGACGACAAGAAACAAGAGAGTTTGTTTGGAATCTTGTCGGTGGCGCTGAGTGCGTTTTACCAAAAGGAAGACAAGGTGGTGTATGACAAGAGGGGGTGGAACGACAACAAGGACCGGACATTGACGGGCAAGATTTTTGTCAAGCTTGGCGATGCATTCAAAATGTCGGAATTTGTTGACCAAGAACCTCGCGAAGAGGGTGACGAAATCAACTTGAAAAAGTTGGGCTTTAAAATCTTGCACGAAATCAACCGAAACAGCTTTATACCTGAGATTTCCATTGTGGGCACGGCATTGCAGGCCTACTACTACTTTGCCAAGCGCGACGAGTTCCCCATCTTGGAATTGATCCCCACCTTGAGGCTTGTGGCCCAAGTGTTGCTCGAGGAGAATGGCGATTCCGAAACCAACAAAAAGATTTTGCTCGACATGTTGGCGTGTTCCGACTATGAGCTCGGCGAGTTGGTCAAGGACCAGGTGCTTTCGTTTTTTAGATACATCAAGATCAACAAGGGGAAAAACCTCATCAAGATTGAAACCCCGATTGAGTTGTTGTACTACAAAAACTTGACCATCCACTTGATCATCCAAAGGTGTCTCATTATGTACATTTTGCTATTGCTCGATGGGTGTCCAAGCTGCAACCATCGAATCATTGGCAAGTTGTTTTACATCCTCACGGGGTTCCTCAAAAATGAGTTTTTGTTTGACTACAATGAGAGCCCCCGCCACGAACTCAGCTTTATCTTGAACGACTTGGTGCGGCTCGGTCTTATTTCCCAAAAAGATGATAGCAACGGAGACATTGTTTACCGCATTGTCGACCGCGACCACTTGCGGCTCTTTGCCAACTTGGCCCAGCCATTCTTGGAGTCGTATGTGGTGTTGATCTCCAACATCTTGACCATGACCACTTCTTTGGCCGACAATTACACCAAAAACAAGAGCCAGCAGCAAACACACAGCAAGATTGTCTTGGACGACGACGACTTGAAGTATCCCACCACCAAGAGTCTCTTGAAGTACATCATTGCCCAGTCGAAAAAGACCCAATACTCGTCGTTGGAGTCGATCAACAAGCAGTACTTGGTCAGCGACTTGTACTACTTGAACAACTTGCAGTTGATCAAGATATTCAAGAACAAGGCCAAGACCAAGGCGTTTGTGCAGATTGTGAATTTGCGCGACCTTGGTGTGTTGGACGAGTTTTTGAAGCAATTGTTGAACAAGTCACCGTCAAAGAAGTGGCTCACCAATGAGGTCAGCGTCAACTATATTATTGACATCACAAACAAAAACTTTGATCGGGAGTATATAGAGTCAAAGCTATAGATTCTCATTGATTATAAATTTATTAAAGATGCTACAACTTGCAACTTTCCTTGTGAAAAGAATGTATGCCTCACGTGACCAGTAACCCTAGTCGTGCCTACAAAGCTTCATCGTCAAAGACGACAAACAGAACAGAAAAAAAAAATAAAAAAAAAAAGGTTTTGCGGTGCTTTTTCCCTTCAAAAGTCATTTAACCAAATATGTCAGCCAGCGAGCCGTACTACGAGGCATTGCCAACGAGCCTCAAGCCTGTCCACTACGGCGTGTCGGTGTTTGACATTGACGTGGCCAAAGAGACGTTCAAGGGGAAAGTCACCATTGAGTTGGATGTGGTTAGAGAAACCAGCGAAGTACACTTGAACTATCGTGACTTGGTCGTCACCAAAGAGGGCATTAAAGTTGTCAACAATGACGAGCTCATCTCCGTGGAGTCAATTGTGGAAAACAAAAAGAAGGAGTATTTCGTGGTCAAGTTTGGCAAAAAAGTCCACAGTGGCAAGGTGGTGGTGACAATCGGCTACGATGCCATTGTGCAAACCAACATGGCTGGGTTCTACAAGTCGGGGTACACCGAGGATGGGGTTGAGAAATTTATGCTCTCCACCCAGTTTGAAGCCACCGATGCCAGGAGAGCATTCCCCTGCCTCGACGAGCCCCTGCTCAAGGCCACATTCACCGTTGACGTCACCATCGACTCGCAGTGGACCGTTTTGGGAAACACCCCGGTTGCCGACACGGAAAATTTGCCCCACGGACTCAAAAAGGTCTTGTTCCAAAAGACCCCCATCATGTCCACGTACTTGCTCGCGTGGGCGTGCGGCGATTTCGAGTATATTGAATCGTTCACCAAGGACACATACACGGCGGGGAAACCACTCCCGGTGCGCATCTACACCACCAGGGGCGGTGGATACTTGGAGGATGCCAAGTTTGCGTCCGAAATCACCCCCAAGATTGTCGACTATTTCAGCAAGATTTTTGAGATCCAGTACCCGTTGCCCAAACTCGACCTCATTGCCGTCCACGCCTTCTCCCACAATGCGATGGAGAACTGGGGGTTGATCACTTATAGGTCAACGGCGTTGCTCTTTTCGGAAACGAAATCCGACCCGTCGTATAAGCAAAAAGTGGCATATGTCGTTGCCCACGAGCTCGCCCACCAGTGGTTTGGAAACTTGGTCACCATGAAGTGGTGGGACGAGTTGTGGCTCAATGAAGGGTTTGCCACCTGGGTGGGGTTTGCCGCAGTGGACTTTTTGTTCCCCGAATGGAACGTTTTCAGCGGGTTTGTTTCCGATTCGTTGCAACAAGCGTTGGACCTCGATGGGTTGAGAAACTCGCACCCGATTGAAGTGCCCGTGATTGACGCGTTGGATATCGACCAGGTGTTTGACGCTATAAGCTACCTCAAGGGCGCCTCGACGATTTTGATGATTTCAAAGTATTTGGGCACTAACGTTTTTCTCAAGGGTGTGGCCAAGTACTTGAACAAGAACAAGTACTCCAATGCCACCAACCACGATTTGTGGAGCTCTATTGGCGAAGTGTCAGGGAAACCCATTGACCAGTTGATGGAGTCGTGGATCAAGAGGGTGGGGTTCCCCATTGTCAATGTCGACATTCACGACAATAGCTTGGTGTTGAGCCAGTCGAGGTTTTTAAACAGCGGCGACGCCACCGCCAAGGAGGATGAAACGACATGGTGGATTCCGTTAAACATTGCCACCAAGGAACCGGCCTTGACGCAGAGTGTCATTGACTCGTTTGAAAGCAAGACGTTGATTATTGACGATTTCCCCTTGGTTGGCAAGTTTTTCAAGTTGAACAAGGACACATCCGGGGTGTACCGTGTCAACTACTCCGCCAAGGTGTTGGAGCACAATATCCTGCCCTATTTTACCGAGATCTCGCCCGAGGATAGGGTGGGGTTGTTGGCCGATGCCGCTGCCACGGCGGCCTCGGGGAACAACTCAACGGTGACGTTTTTAAAGTTGGTGCAAACTGTGGTGCCCAACTTGGGCAACGACTATGTTGTGTGGTTGGAGTTGGGGAAACGTTTGGACCAGTTGTCCACCACTTTTTCGGTTGGCGAGTTGGCACCGAAAATACACGATTTTATCAAGTCGGTGTATGCCGCCAAGGCATTGGAGGTTGTTGCTGAAATCAAAGCTGGGAACAACGACGGAGACTATTTGAAGGGCAAGCTCAGACGCGAGGTGTTGCAAAGAGCCGGCTTGTTGGGAATCAAGCCCGTGCAGGACTTGGCGTTGGATTTGTACAACCAGGGGGAGTTGCAGCCTTCGTTGCGTCTGTTTGTGTGGTCAACCATGGCGGCATCACGGCAATTTACCCAGCACCAGTTTGAATCGATTTTGCAAAATGTCACCCAGCCAACGTCGTTGGATTCTCGCGAGATTGCATTGAGGGCATTGGGCCATGTCACAAACGCCGGCATTGCTGCCAACTTGTTTGAGTTGTTGGCCCAGCCCGAGGTGATCCCCACCATGGACTCGCACTACTTGGGAGACCCCTTGTCGTCAAACCCCGCGACAAAGGATTTGTTTTTGCAGTTTTTCTTGGACAATTACGATGCCAAGTTTTACAAATTGATGTCGTCCAATATGGTGGTGTTGGATAGGTTTGTCAAATTGACCATGAGAAACTACCAGAGTGACGACAAGTACGACAAAATCAGCACCTTTTTCAAAAACAGAGACGTTCATGGATTCGAGCGGTCTTTGAAACAAGCATTGGACAATATCAAGATCAATACCAACTGGTATGCCAGAGATTATAAAGAGGTGCAAAAGTTTTTATCCTAATCTAATTTTTTTTTTTGTATCCTCTTCTTTTTCGTAATTGTATATATATATATTTATATGTGTGTGTATACATGTTTACACCACAAAGTTCAAGAAACAAGAGAGTCTGCCTATGAAGCATCAACCTTGTGGTCGTGGGTGGCGGCGTATCTACCGGAAGGATCAGCATGACAGCCCCATTCCGCCTTGGGAACCCATCTCATCACCGTGGTGGCAGCAGCCTTGGAGTTGTTAAACATCTTGTCAAACTTGCACCTGTACCAGTACGCTTCCTTGGTGGTGGGGATATCACTGCCCCACTCTGGCTTGGGGTTGGCCAACTCCTCATCGGAAACCATCTTTTCGGCAGTCTCCTTCAAGCAGTCGATCCACGAGTAGCCCACGCCGTCGGAAAACTGTTCCTTTTGCCTCCAAAGAATCTCATCGGGCAAGTATGGCTTGGCACTGGGGTCATCCGAAGTGTCAAACGCCTTTCTCAAAATGTACTTTTCAATCCTGCCTGGTCTAATCAACTTGTCTTCGGGGTTGATGTTCATGCACACCTCCAAAAACAGCTTGTCCAAAAATGGGACTCTGGCTTCCAAGCCCCACGCCATGGTTGACTTGTTTGCTCTCAAACAATCGGCATAGTGCAAGTTCTTGACTCTTTGAACACATTCCTCGTGGAATTCCCGGCTGCTGGGGGCATTGGCAAAGTACAAGTACCCGCCAAAGATTTCATCGGAACCTTCACCAGAGAGAACCATCTTGACACCCTGGGCCTTAATCTTTCTCGACAACAAGTACATGGGAGTGGAGGCTCTGATGGTGGTGACATCGTAGGTTTCCAAGTGGTAAATGACATCGTCCAAGGCATCCACACCCTCTTCAACCGTAAATGTGTGCGAGTGGTGAATGGTACCGATGAAATGAGCAACCTTTTCGGCGGCAATCAAGTCTGGGGCTCCGGGCAAGCCAATGGCAAACGAGTGCAACTGGTTGAACAACCCCGTGGAGTGCAACGAGCCCTTGTCGTCCACACCCGACAACTCCTTGTTGGCGTCGATGCCATGGGGGTTGTAGGTGGCCTGGGCCGCCTTTCTCGTTTCTCTAGCGGCGATGGAGGCAATCAACGACGAGTCCAACCCGCCCGACAACAACACCCCGTAGGGCACTTCGGCCATCAATCTCTTTCTCACCGCCAACTCCAAGCTCTCTCTCACTTGCTGGTAGTCGACGTGCTTTTCGGGAACCTTGGAGCTGTCCCACCACGTTGGCTGAAAGTATCTTGTTATTTCGTCCGTGTCGGAGTCGTACACGTGTCCCGGGGGGAAGAGGGTAATCTCGTCACACTCTTCTACGAGGCACTTCAACTCAGAGGCAAAGTATCTCGTCTTGGGGTTGGCCTTGGATTTGCCCATGTACAAGGTGGTTATACCAATGGGGTCTCTTGCCGCCACAATCCTGTCCTTCTTCTTGTCGTACAACACCCACGCAAACATCCCGTCCAAATACTTGGGCGCGTCAATGTCGTACTTTTCAAAGAGGGGGATGATGGGCTCGCAATCGGACAACGACTTGAACCCATACTCGGGGAACTGCTCCCTCAATTGAATGTGGTTGTAAATCTCACCGTTGACGGCCAACGTGTAGTTGCCGTCGGGCGAGGTGATGGGCTGGGCGCCCGAGTCCAAGCCAACAATGGCTAACCTCTCATGGCACAAGATGGTGCTGTTTTGAACAATGTTTCCTGACCAGTCAGGACCTCTGTGTCTGATCAACTTGGAGTATTGCAAGGCCTTGGCTTTGAAAGTCTCAACCTCGGGCTGTCTGAATGCTGCAAAGATACCACACATTTCGTTGCAAAAAAAAGAAGAAGAATATACAAGGAATGCCTGTGTTTGAAACTTGTGACTCTATCCGTGTTTGAAAGGTATAGTGAGTGAGAGAGAGATATATATATATTACTGAAAATTTTTTTTTATTTTTTTTTTCACTGTCCAAATGAGTCAGTCAAATTTTTCTTAGCCGGATGGACGAAATAAAGATGGGAAAGAGATGGAGCAGAGATGGTGGCGTTATTGGGCTAGCTTGAGAGATGGGGTTGCTGCGATGCATGACAGGCCAGTGTCCAGCACAACCTCATTGGCCTCGGGTGCGGGTTCCAATGTTTGTGCGTGTGCCAGTGTGTGCCAGTGTGTGCCAGTGTAAGCCAATAAACCCCTGAGTCGCCCTGTACCGGCAAACTCCTCACGTGATGCGATTCATATCCCGTTTTTCCAGGTGCGGCTTTTTTTTCTGGGGGGCAATGCAAGCGACATGTCGATTTGAGCGCTGTTGCAAGCCTCTACAAAGAGTCAGCTTCTTCGGGTTGGGTAACTTTGTCTTTGTAGTAGTATAAAAATTTATGTGTATAGAAAAGAAAGGAAAACAAAACAAAACAAAAACAAAGCAAAACAAAACAAAATCATTCCTGACCAAACCCCATGGTTTCTTCAATCGCCAACGTCAACTTTGTCCTCATGGACTCATAATCAGTATACGACGGCAAGTCGATACGGTTAAAACAGGTGTGCAGCTTGGGGAGACCCTCGTGGCCCGACTTTTCAATGGTGAACCGCCGGGGTCCGTCCGAGCCTTGCAAATCCTTAAATCCATTAACCGGCACCCGCGAAGTTCCCGTGACAAACTGAAGGAGTCTGGCCTTCAGCTCAGCGTCAAAGCTCTCGACACAGCGCCAAAAGGACTTGACAACTTCGTCATTCTCCAGGTACCCCCTATAGTCAGTGTTGCGTTGCCAGTCAGCCACATCAATTTCAGACAACCCACCAATCAAAAGCTCCAACTCTCTTTCGTCAAACACATTGACTAGCTCCTGCGGGATCAACTCGTTGAACCCGTCGATAAACGCCTTAAACTGTTCCTCCACCCGCTTGCTGATTCTCCACTCGGTGATGAGCTCAACGTACTCGTGCTTGTTTTCCTCAGTCACTTCAATGTCCCGGCCGCCTGGTTTCAAGTCAACCTCAACCACTTCGCCAAACGTCTCCTCCTCGGCGCTAAACGTCAAGTCCAAAATGCCAGTAATGTCATTGTCCAAGATCCACTTTAACGACCGGTAAAACTCGGCATCCACACCTTCCATATCCTGCAACACCACCTTCTTGTGCAACATCATCTTGTACAACGCGCCGACAAAAAAGGCATCAAGAAAACGCCGGTGAAACACCCCCAACCCAACGACACGGCCAATAAACTTGAAATAGTTCAAATGTTCTGGGTTGATCCCCGAGTTGGGGTTAATCTGCAAGGTGTAATTGTCGTGGGACGAGTATTCAAACAAGCAGTAAAATGGGTTAAACATGTCGTGCGACAACAAAAAGAAAAACTCTCGCGAAACACCGCCATAGTCCAACCCTTCTTCGCCGTCAAACTTAATCATCAATCTCTTTTTCAAATCCTCGGGTGTTTGCCGCATAATCTCTTGGTACGAGTCCTCGAAAATGTGGTCTCTTCTCACCTTGATGTGGCACTGCCCGGGCAAGATTCTCAACGCTGGCTGCGACCGGAAATAAATCACCTTTCTTCTAAAATCTCTCTTGTATTGGGGAACATTTTGGTCAAGCGACGATGGCAATCTTGGATCGTCCCATGTGGTGGTTTTGGTATTGTGGTCCACAAAGTACACCCGGGCCGTGTTTGTCAACCTCATCTCCCACCCCGAGGGCAACGGGCCCAACTGGCTCACTGGCTGTTGCTGGATTGTGGTGTTGGGGCCAAAGGTCCGAATGTATTGCTGTCTCCGCGGATCCACCCAGGTGGTTGTTCTGGTATTGTGGTCAACAAAGTATGGCCTTCCCTCGTTGGTAAAGCGCTGCTCCCAGCCCGAGGGCAACTCGCCAAGTCCGCTGGTGGTTGCGCCAGTGGCAGCCATAGACACTGCAGCCGATGGCGACATGGGTGTGTTGGCGCCGCTGGCATTGACAGTGACATTGCCGCTGGTCAACGACTGGCTATTCACAGTTGGACTGCTAGGGGTTTCTCCCGGCAAGGTTCTTCCGCGGTGCTGTCTTCTCTCAGCCTCGGTTTCAGACTCTCTTTGTTGTCCTCTTTCCGATTCACTCTGCTCAAGCGTGGGTCTTTGCCAAGTTGTGGTTCTTGAATTGTGGTCGACATAATACGTTCTGCCAAAATTGTCGGTTTTTCTTTCCCAGCCCGGTGGCAATCTCCCGTGCTGGTCCTCAAAGGACGAGTACTGTCTGGTGGCACCCGAGCTTCCCGCCGCCGCTGACGCCGCTGACGTTGACGCCGTTCCGGCTGCCAGAAGAGGCGCAGCAGAGGTGGACGACGAGTATGACATATGTGGTGGAGCACTGCTGGGGGCGCCGTTGGATGTATGGGAACCTGCCGAGGCAGACGCCAGCGGTCTCGCAGCCGAACTGCCACTGCTGCCGCCTCTAGAATGGGAAATAACCACGATAATCTTGCCGCTCACAGCCAAGTTTTCATTCGATTTCTTCAAATCACGGGTAATTGTCTCCTCAGAGGACTGCAACGACAAATCAACGACATCGCCCACGCGGACATTGACAACACCGAGAAAGCCCTGGTCCTTCTTTTTAAACTTTTTTTGGTCAAACACTTGAATCACCAAGATGGAATCCTCCAACGCCTGGAAATTAAACGACTCGTTCCAATACGGGTTCAATGTCTTTTTGGCTGTCTTTGTTGTTTTTGTCTGCAGACCATCCACGGTAATCACGGCAAAGGGATCTGGCTGTCTAAAAACATCTCGTTTGTAAAGAGACTCGGCAGCAACAACCTTGACATTGACAGTGGTGGTTCTGGCCAGGGACGATGCTACCATGGTGAAGGACGGGGGGCGATTTGTAGCTGGGTTATTGTGAGTGAAGGTGAATTTTGAAATAAAAAGATATGCCAAATGTTAAAGGGGGGGGGGGGGGAGTAAAAGCGTTGTTGGTTCTTCTGTTGTAGCTATGCGTGGGTGCACAAATATTTCTATCACGCCGTGGGAAAGGGAAAGGGAAAGGGAAAGGGAAAGGGGGTAATAGGGATGGGTGGGGACCAAAGATGGGAGTGGTGTGTATATGTGTGTGTGTGCGAGTGTGGATGGTACAACTATCTTGGTTGTTGAATGACACAGCAAGGAAAGTTGGCCTCCTTTTTTTTTCTCTCTCCTTCTTCTTCTTCGTTGTCTCCGTTTTTTTTTTTTCTCCTTCTCTCGTTTGGTTTTGATTCTGATTTTTTTTTTTTTTTTGGCTTTTTGGCTGCTGCGGTTCACCGCCACCGTTGTGGTGAGTTAGTGTGGTGGGTGTGGTGAGATGGTGTGGTGGGTGTGTGAGTGTGTGAGTGTGTGAGCCGTTGTTGCGGGATGGCTAGAGTGATTTACCACTGTGGGAGAAAGTGCGCTGGTTTCTATTTTTAGTTCTTGTCTTGCAAAGTGCCCGAGTCACGAGACCTCCCAGCTGTTGCTGCTGCTGCTGCTGCACCTGTTCTTCTCTTTCGTCTCTCTGTTAGTGACTAATTTATTACTACATCCAGAATAGCTCCCACCCAAATGGAGTGGGTTCCTATAATTATTAAGCAAATATATACGCAACAGGATAGGCACAGGATAGGCACAGGGTAGGCACAGGGTAGGCACAGGATAGGCACAGTGTAGGCAGTTGTATTACAACTGCAAGGGCACGGTCAAGTCGTCTAGCGAACTGAAAATGTCGTGGTACTGGCTCTTTCCCGGCTTGGAAGTGGGTTGACCAAGCCCTTCCATGTCGGCCTCGGTGGCAATTGTCGATAATGACTCCATCGAGTCATTGACAGAAGAACCATTGACAGAAGAGCTTGAAGAGCCAATGTGGGGTGATTGGAATTGAAACTCGTCTGACCCCACCGAGCACACACTGCTCACCCTCCGGCCAACCAACGTGTCGTTGGACTCGTTGATGGCAAAAGGGGCTCGGGGCGACTCTGGCACATTGTTGACCAACACTGTTTGTTTGCGCGAGATGGCGAGCGGCTGGGTTGAAGCGACATTAGTATCCGCCAAGCTATCCTTGGAGCCATTGTCGACTAGTGTGTCCCTCGAAGGAGACCCCTCTGTCTGGAGCAACATTTGGATATCCTCTTCTGTATAGTACAACTTTTCCGAGTTGATATTGATGCTGACGGCTTCCGAGATCTTGGAGTGCACGCCAAGGAAGGAGGACCCGTCTATCGACAACACCTTCACGTCTTTGCCGTCATCCTCCTCCTCTCCTCCAAGCGAACACATGCCGACAATGTTTGTGTTTGAGGCTGGGAGGATAGTGCCGCATTGTCTTTGAGCAACCGCCGAAAACTCAAACGCATTCCTCTCTGCACTAAACTTGACCGAGTCAAGCCCCTGCTTCAACCCACAGTTGGCAACACCGCCACTCGAGGTAATCTCACCGTCGCTGGTCAAGTCCCAATGTACAATATTCCCATCCTTCCCGCCAGTAAACAAATCCCCCCTCAACCACTCAATGCTCGTCACCTTGCTGCTCTTGTGGCCAGACAATTGTGCAAAGTTTTCCTGTTTCCGCACGTCCCAGAGCCGAACCACCCCGTCGCCGTGTGCCGCGGCAAACACATTCTCATTACTTGGGTTCCACTTGATCAAGTTGGCCGTGAGCTCCTTGTACCGCGTGGTGGAATACGAGGCCATGGGGATATTGAATTTCCGGTCCCGCAAGTCAAACAACGACACGCCAAACTTGCCGCACACGCCAATGGTGGAGGAACCCAATTGCAGGTCAAAGTTTTGGATGCCCCCAATTGTCGTGATGCTGATGGGGCTTGGCCTTTGCTGCGACTCACAGTTTTTTATATCCCAATGAAACAAGTAGTCGTTGTATATCGACACCAACTCGTTCCGGTTGTACAAGTCCAACTTTGAAACGGGGCTCATCATGGGGTTATTGTCGTTTCCCTTGATGTGTTTTCGGTGGTTAAACCGCTTGCATATCTCGGCCGCGTACATGACATCAGCGTCGGCATCATCACCCTCAAACTGGGGCACCGAAACCAAGTGGGCGTATCCCTTGTTGTTGCCGGCAACCAAGTAGTTGCTATTGACCCACTTCATCACGTGGATGTTGGGAAGAGATATGGTTGAGTGGTGTGTCAAGTGGTTTTCGTTGAGGTTCAACTCGTAGATAAACAAGTTGCTGGCGCTATTGGCCGACGATATGGCGAGGGTGGGGTTGTCGCCATTCCGGTTTACGGCTAGCGATGTCAAGTTCATGTTGTTATCGGGTATTTTCCAATAGTTTGACTTTACATTGACCCGATTCAACAGGCACAGTTGGTTCAATACTCGGGTATCCTTTTCATTGTTGAGATTGAGCAACCATGATGACGACTGTGACGAATTGGTCTGTGAGTACATCAGGGGGAGCAGAAGGTCCTGGACGGAGGAGATGGGCGATAAGCTAGGGCTGAATTTGCGCATGGCGTTGGAGCGGAATAGCAATGTGGGCTCGTAGTAATTGGTCATAGTTTGGGTTAGAGGCGGGAGAAACGTCAACTTGCACAACCGGCCTTGGGGACCCAGATATACATATATATATATTTATTTATTTATTTACTCATACACCCCCTTGTGTATGTGCGTGTGAGTGGGTAGAAGGGGGGGTGATGTTTATCAATCGCTGTCTGCTGGTAACAGTTTCCTATTACAGCCCATGGGGCAGCCCAGTGAGTGATTAAAAAGCAAGTGTCTGCTTATTGGAAACAATGTTGCATTAGTTGCAATTTTTTTTTTTTTTTTTTTTGGCGGCGGCGGGGAGGAGGTGGCTGGTTGGCGACATTGGGAGACACGCGGGACCGCCACACGACGGTGCGACATTTCTTCAGACAACAAACGATGGTGTGGTTTCTGCTTGGTCGTGACCATGCTGGCTCTATTCCCTCCATGGGGTAAGGTGTTGATTCATGGAAGGCAGCAGGACGTATAGTAGCGGGCAGTTGGAACCAACTGCCTTGGAAAGATGTATTATTTTATCTTTTTCTCCCCCCTCTGTAGTCGTAGCCATTACTTCACTTTGCCCCAAAAATGGAACAACCATCATCATTGCACAGCCAAGTGGTTCGATACAACACCTCAAAGGCGTCTTCTCTAAAAAAAAAATAAATATATAAACGAGACTCGGCTGATGTGGTTCCGCCTTATCTACGCTTGTATATACAAGGCTTCAACAACCACTCCCCCTCTGGCTTCCTGTCCCGCTTGGCTTCAAACTTTTCCAAATCGCTTTCGTCTTCAATAAACTTGCGCTTCCTCTCCATCTTTGCTCTCCTCTGCTCCACAAGATCCTGCGGCGGCTTGAAAAACTCAAACCGGGTAAACATCTTGTTGCCATTATCGGTACTCTTGTGCCAGAACCCACAGAGCTTTAAAGCATCAACAAACTCCTGGCCCACCTTGTCGTCATTGTTGTTGTCCCCCCTCTTGTCGCCGCTTTCACTAAACCGCGACTTGATCTCGGCGATCCACAACTCTCCATGGGGAACCAAGATACGGTGCGCCTCCTTGATAAAGTCCAAAAAGTTGGTCCCCATCAACGCGAGACAAAACACAACCACCGAACACGATTGGTCAGGGAGGGGCACGTTTTTGATATCCGCCACCGTGATGCGATCATTGTACCGTTTCAAGTCAAACGAGTGCACCTTGACATCTAGCCTCTTTTTCGGGTTCTTGACCGACTTTACAAACTGAGACACATTGAGCGCGAGCTGGGCCTCGCCACACCCCATATCGGCAATAACCACCCTTTTGTTTACCCCGGGTAGCCCACCGGGAGCATTGACTGGCCGTTGCGACCTCTCCTTGATCTGCTTGACAAACACGTCCACGGGGTTCTCTGGCCACGACTGCACCTGGGACCGGAACCCTTGGTGGTATTCGTCAAACAACTCGGGTTGCTCCTCAATGAGTTTGAGCGCGTCTTGTGATTTGATCGTGTAGAGCTGCTCATTGATCCAGCGAAAGCGCGACCCCGAGAGTTTGGCCATCATTTTCTGCTGCAACGGAGTGAGTTTGGTGGTGTTTGCCACAATGGGCTGGATGGTTGGAGTTGTGGCGGGTTTGGCTTTCTTTGCCTTGGGAATTGGTGATGGCTCTGACTTTGCCCCGGACTTTTCTTTACTCGTGGCCACTTTCTCTTTTTCTTTTTCTTTCTCTTTCTCTTCCTCTTCCAGCTCGTTTTTTCCATCATCGGCATCTTCGAAATCGTCGTCATCCTCATTGTCCTGCCGTTGGGCTAGTTGTGCCTTGCGATCTCTTTTCCTTTCGCGCTTCAGTTTCTTGTTCCTGTTCTTGTTCTCGGATGTGCCGCCCAAGGCGATCTTGTCCTGTTTGATATTCCAACCCTTGACTTCGAATAAAACCATGGTGGTGCTGTGGTGGTTGTGATGATGATGAGATGATGAGATGCCAGAGCCCAAAATTTTTTTTTTTTTGGTGGTGGTGGTTTTCCCTTGGGAAAGGAAACAATAAGGAGGAAAAAAAAAAACGTAAACACAACTCCCCCCACCATATATATATATATACAACCTCCCCCAACCATTATGCTACGAGCATGAATCGAACCGCACCTCGAATAGATTGGGGGCCGGGAGAGAACCACATAGCTCTCAGGGTAAAGAAAAAGATATACTATGTCCCGGAACTATTCCACATGTCGCCCACATACGAGCAAACGGTGCCATTGTTTATCAGTGATTTAACCAAGTCGCCACCATTAAACAAGATCTACTTTCAAAATTTAAAGGATGTGGTGATGATCAACAATTATCCCGTGAGATACGTGAAAGTTGTGGGCAAGATCACGGGAGAGGCGTACCACGACTCGTCAGAGGAGCCAGAGAAATGTTTCTGTTTGCTCACGATTGACGATGCCTCGGGCGCGAGTCTGAGTATATCTGTAAAGGTGCCGCAAATCCAGTTTACTGCGGCGGGGTTAATGCTTGACAAGAACAACTATGGAAAGATTATTGAGGCCACGGGGGTGATTTCGACATTTCGGTATCAGCGCGAAGTGGTGGCGGATACGCTAACTGTTTTGAGTCACCTGGGGGATGCCTTGCACGTTGAGATTGCTGCTTGGAGGGAGAGGTTGGAGGTGAGGCGACTATTGCAGAAACCATGGGTGTTTGAGGTTGCCGAGAGGATTGGGACCACAGCAGCCGCGGACGCTACATTTACCCAGGGCGAATTGAAAAGGCGTGAGGATAGGGCCCAGTTGGTGCTTTGCTCGCAAGAGGATGTGGACTTGATACAACCAGTACCGGAAGATAGTATTGTTGTGGGGAGAACGATATTTGGTGCAGGTAAAGCTGTCCGCTCAGAAGGGGGTTATGGTGGAGCATCACTGCCACAGACTCGAAAAGTTTCAGAAGTTCTTGTTCCAGTGACTCGAAAAGTTTCAGAAGTTCTTGTTCCAGTGACTCGAAAAGTTTCAGAAGTTCCAAAAGTTCCAAAAGTTCCAAAAGTTCCAAAAGTTCCAAAAGTTTCAGTGACTCGAGAAGTTCCAGCAGTTCCAGAAGTTCTTGTTCCTGCGACTCCGGAAGTCCCTGACGACTCGGTGGTGGTGGTTGAGGTGAGGGATGCTCCCGTCAAGTTGGTCACCGAGTTTCAACTCACACTCGAAATCATTCTATGGATAGTGCGCCACCGGTTCCAAAAGTTTAAATTAGCGGCACTATTCCACGAGTTTCACATCTCGCGCTTGCTTGAAGATCTTGTACAACTACAGCTTTCCACCATCCACGCACAAACCACCACCACCACCGCCACCAATCTATCGTTCAAGGACTGTAAACTGATTATCTTTCACCGAATACGGCACGATTTGCAAGTCAACCTTGGGTTGATCACGGTGAGCACCTCCCAGTCGGTGAAATCGCCCAGTTTACACCAGCTCTACCGATCTTTGACCGCGGTGCTCGCGTCGATACGAGAGGCAAAGGCAGGGGTGTTTGAATTGGGCGACTATTTACTGGTGATTAAAAGCAAGGGTTTGGTGGGGGAGACACTTCTGCACAAACTAGTGAATGGGATCATTGACCACATTATTACGGAGGATATGAACGACCGGGACAGTTGGAGGTATAACCTGCGATTGGTCAACTGGGTGTACACGGGATAGCAATGTAGGGATGAATATATGACACACACACACACACACACACACACACACACACACACACAGGGTTTGAGTATGGTTTGTACACTGTAGTTTGTGGGGTGGTGTTTACACTCTTTGGTATGTGTGTGTGCGTGTGCTGCCTAGAAAATGCTTCTCTTCCCCTCCCCTTCCCCATTTTCTCCAACATGGTGGA
>JAKTZW010000510.1:0-17236 GCA_030579015.1 Zhuliangozyma blackwelliae | reverse complement strand
GGGGGGGGGAGAAGACGAAGAAGAGAGAAGAGAGAAGAGAAAAGGGGAAAGTGGCACGGAGGATAGTGGTATTAAAGGGGGCGCGCGTTCTATATTATCAACACTCTCCTTGTAAGACAACGATGGGGCACCAAAACAATAAAAGCCCCTGTAAAACAATAAAGGCCGGGAGACAATAGAGATTGAGAAAACACTACCTCTTCCCCCGCCAGGACAGTGGTGGGAGGAAGCCCACTTGCTTTGCCCACCCACTCTCGTTTATTGTTGCAGCCCGATGACACCACCAACAACAACAACAACAACAACAACAACAAGAAGAAGAGGCTGGCTTGGGGGCGGCTGGTTTGTTTTTCTTTCTCGCGTCGTTTGGTCAACAGCAGCAGCAGGAGTAAAAGAGGTACTGCCGTTGACCAGCGTATGTTTCGGGGTGGAATTGTATACATATATATGTATATATGTTACAGGGTGTATATATATGTGTGTGCGCCCACCATTATGCACCCGCCCTTCTTTGTGGTTAGTGAACCAGCCACTTGTAAACTTCTCTCTCCCCATAAGAAGAAGAAGAAGAAAAATCGCGCAACAGCAACTCGCCCCTTTTGAACCGACCTCCCTTGGCTTGGCTTGGCTTCAAACCACAAGCGTCAGAAGTTCCAGTAACCCCCTGTCTCCCTCTCTCTCTCTCCCTGTGGCTCTCCCTCTCTCTCCCATCCACTGGCTCAGAGCAGCATTCTCCTCTTTCCCTTTCCCTTTCCCGCCTCCGCCTCCGCCCCCTTTTTTTCTCTCTATCACGTGATTTTACAGCCGATTTTCTTTTTTGTCTGTCTGTCTGTCTGTCTGTCTCTCTCTCTGTCTGTCTGTCGGCGCCAGTTGGGTTGAGCTTCATTTGTGGCTGCGAAAGTGGCACCCGTTTCACCACATCCAACCCCGTCCTTTTTTGCTGACGCTCCACTATCCAATCATCTCCTACCCTCTGGCAGACCCCTAGCTATGAACCTCCCACTTGTCATTATTATATGGATGCACATGCTTCTTTTCACCCCACTTTCCTGCTCTCTCGAGTTGACCATCAACAATGAAGAAATCCAAGATCCAGTATCCTACGTAAAGTCCTCATTCAAAACCCGTCTCCCTGTCCCTGAGTTGCAAGACAAGGTGGAGATTCCCGTTAATCTCCACCAGCAAAGCATCCGTGAGTCGTTTATTCCCAAGCGATTAAAGCACAATGGCGTGAGATCACGATTCAAACACGAGTTGGAGTTGGCCAAACAAACTCTTGCTCGAACCAACAAAGAAACCGGAAACGAAAAGGAAAATAACCCAAGCAACTGGGAAACAGATGGTGGTGGCGGTGGTAGTGGTGGTAGTGGCGGTGGTGGTGGTGGTTATGATGATGGAGATGGCGATGGTGATGACAATGTTGATGAGAATGACCATGCCGAATCCAGTGCTGTTGATTGCGATGCCACAAACCAGCCGAATCCCAGTGCCACCGTCACCGCCGTGCATTCACGAATGTCCTGGATCAAGGGATTCCTCAACTACCAGGCCCAACACAAAGTGCAGGCCATGTCGGTGCCCGACAAGAAACTCAAGTCAACCATCAAGAGCTATGACGACACGGTAAACGACCCCCAAGATTTGAAGCGCTGGGTCAGATTGATTGCCAACGACATTGATTGTGACCACGATGATGATGATGGTGATGATGGCCACTTTCACCAAGACGGAGAAAACAAGTATAGCACCAAGAACCGTTCCCCCACTGGTTTCCCCAACGAAATTGAAATCGATATTGAGGAGTTTATCCACTATTTGGTTTCCGAGCAGGGATTCAACCCCGACGATTTGGAATTTCTCAAGGCAACCAATCTCGACAATGGAATCTCGGAAATCGAGCAGGAACTAAACAAGTTGAAAGACAAGCGCGGGTCTCCCAAGGTTATCAAAATTGGCGGCGAGGAACAGAACCAAGGTTGGACCACCATCCCCAGGTCCAAATCGTGCTTTGGAATGTTAATCCTCCTTGTACTATTTGGTTAGCAAAGGGGAAAGTTACATACGAAAATAAACAAAAAAAAGACCTCTCTTGCTCCTGCTGCTGCTCCTGCTGCTGCTGCTTACTGACCCTGCCTACTCGTCCACCTTTTCCAACACTTCGATATTGGTGGAGCTTAATCGCCACAACACCATCATAAACACGCTCCGGTACGGCTTAAACTTTCGAGCAGCATACTTGACATACCCATCGTGGATGGGGGTCCAGGTCCTCTTGGAGTCGGGCTTGTTGCCAAACTTTGCTTTCTTGGTCAAAAGCAACCGGGTCTCTTGGTCAGCCGCGCCCTCTGTCTTTATCTCCTTCAACAACTCGGGACGCTTGGCCAAGTACCGCGCCATTCCTCGAGCCACACCCAAGTCGTCTTCGGCAAACACGTCAATCTCCCGCAAGGTGAATATGGCAAACATCTTGGCCGACCACACCCCGATACCCTTCAACTTGACCAACTCCTCGAGTATCTCCTCCAAGCTCGACGTCCGGTACCACTCCAACCGCGTCAAGTTGTTGCTGGGGTCGCTGAACGCCTCACTGATGCTCTGGACATACTTGGTTTTGGAATTGGATAACCCGGCACTGCGCAACTGGTCAAAACTAAACTCCAACGTTTGTTGCGGGGTGGGCTGGCCTTGAAAGAGATTTTTGAACTTTTGCTCAATGGAACGCGCCGCGGCCCCACTAACTTGCTGGGCAATAACCGACCGCACCAAGGACTCCCAATAGCCAATGATGATTTTCTTTTCCTCCTCGGTCCCCTCGGCCCCCCCCTCGGCTCCTGCCTCTGCTCCCCCCTCGGGATTTTTGCTCCAGCTCACAAACTCGCGGTGGACAATCACCGCGTACAAGCTCGGGTCCACCCGCAACACGTGCTTCAAACCGGCCACAAACGCGTCGCTATGCGCGTCGATATACGCCTGGGGCAAGGTGGGGTTTTCGGGAATGGGTATATGCGACAAGAGGTCCTCCAAGTCCGACAATGTCTTTGCAAGCTTGGGTTTCTTGGTCAATGCTGGAGGTTTTGGTGGTTTGGAAATTGGCCTCGACTTGACAGTCTTGGTCACTTTGGAGACAGTGGCTGACGGCAAAGCTTCCTTCACCGTGGTTTGGGAAAGTATAGACTTGGCTCGGGTGACGGCTACCATTTGAACGCGTTTGAATATCACACTGTAGAAACGCAGTGGTGGGGGCCCTCGTCTGTTTAAAAAGAAGTAGAGACCAAGAAAAATCAAACATTTCCCCCAGAAAACTGACAAATAACAAGGAAAAGAAGAAGAGAAAAAAAACAAAAGCAACAAAAATGTCAGCAATGGTTTATACACAATGCCACCAATGTTTCATACACAAAGCAACCAATAGTTTATACACAATGCCATCACTAGTTCATACAAATAACACAAGCTAGTCTCTCAACTTGGCGTATCCCTTGAGCACGGCATTTTTGGTTCCCATTCTCTCACCCTCTATTGCGCCCAACACGTCCTTCATCACAATGGTATTGCCCGACCTGATTTCTCGGAACCGGAGCCCATTGTCGCCCCGCGCCGCTATAATCGGGCTCTGCTTGCCCTTGTCCTTTTCTCCCCCAGACTTGGCATCACCCGCACCCGCACTTGCACCGGCACTAGATGTCATCCACGAATACTTCTTCTTGGGGTTCAGGGTCATCATGGCAGCCGTGGCGTTGGCTGCTCGGTGCAAGGTTTCTTCAGCCCCGGCCTTGGGGTCGCCATTTGGTTCTTGGTCGTGGCTGCTAGTCTCCAACCCCAATATAATCCGCTTATTCACCCGCTTCTCCTCCTGCTCCTTTTGCTTCACAGCCAAGTTGCGCAACTCTTTGGACAATTCGGAACGGGGCACCGAGCTCGAGCCGCTCTTTTTGTTGATGCTGGGTATGCCCCTCCGTCGATGGCGCGACAAAATCACCGTCTTGCTGGCAAGGTGCGAGATCCACTGCTCACACGCGGCCGACACCAACTCCAACATTTCGGGGTCCTGCAAAAAGTTTTGATTAACCCCATTCTCTCGAGCAACCTTGTTCATAAATGCGGCCAAGTGGTAGCTGTTCAAAAACGGCGGCGCCTTGGATGCTCGTATCACCTCCTTCAAGTTGTTGGACAAGTTCGACGATCGGTTGGACTGCTGCTTCAACAAGTACTCTTCCTCCTGTTGAATGTCCACCCCGGCCGCGGCAATGGCATCATTCAACTTTGCCGTGTCTCCTTTATCGTAGCCAACCTGCAGACCTGCGGCAGCAGCTGCGGCTGTGGCTCCAGTGCCAGTGCCAGTGCCAGTGCTAGTGCCAGCACCAGCACCAGCACCTCCCCCTCCCGCTGCTGCTCCGGCGGGCGCACCACTGGTGCCATTGACCTCGTTCTGCAATAGCGTCACCGGTAGACCATTAAACTCGGTGTCTATCGAGTCGCTATGGCCAAATGCATCGGTGCCGTCTACCCTTTGTCTCTTGTAATCATCACCCGGCAAGTTCGAGTCTAGTGTTCGCTTGAGCGACTGATCCGTAGGAGTGGAGGCCATGGTGGAATGGAATCTACTGTGCCCTCTTTTTATTCTCGTGTTTCTCTTGTTTTCAGTTGTGTCTTTCTTTTTTTCTCTCTTTATTTCTTTTTGGTTGTTGAAGTTGGAAAGGGAGGGTCGTGTGGAGGCTACAGAAATTGGTAGCCCAAACACTTGGTAGCACCACAATCATGATGATGAGCATCTCAAAAGAAAAGAGAAAGGAATGGAAAAAAAAAAAAAAAATTTAGAGTGTCACCGCAGCATCCATGTCTAGTGTGAAAGCAAGTACTGTCAACTTTGAAGGCCACAGAAACCTTAGGTTGCGCTTGGTGTTGGCCACGCTCTCGGGGAAACCCATCAAGATCTCCAAAATCAGGTCTAACGACATGAACCCCGGGTTGCGAGACCACGAAGTCTCGTTCTTGCGGTTGATGGAAGCAGTCACCAACGGCTCCCACATTGAAATCTCATACACCGGTACCACCGTGATTTACCGGCCCGGCATTATCATTGGCGGCGAGTTGACCCACAATTGCCCGCACACAAAGCCAGTGGGATACTTTGTCGAGCCCATGCTATACCTTGCTCCATTCTCCAAGAAAAAGTTTTCGATAATATTCAAGGGCTTGACGGCGACAGAAAACCCGCACGATACTGGCGTGGACGCAATCAAATGGGGGTTGCTTCCTATAATGGAAAAGTTTGGCGTGAGGGAGGTGGAGTTGCACATTTTGAAACGGGGGTCTCCCCCACTAGGCGGCGGCGAGGTGCACTTGCTCTGCAACTCGTTGATCCCCCAGCCATTGACGGTGCACGCGTTGGAGGTGCCCAAATTCTCCGCCATCCGCGGGGTGGCGTACTGCACGCGAGTGTCGCCCTCTGTGGTCAACAGGATGATTGATGCTGCTCGCCAGGTGTTGAAACCCACCGGTGTCGAGGTCAACATAACCGCCGACGTGTGGAGAGGCGAAAACTCGGGCAAGTCGCCCGGGTTTGGTGCCACCTTGGTGGCAGAGTCGAAGCGGGGGTGGAGAGTGGTTGCCGAGGGGGTGGGCAAAGCCGGGGGATTGCCAGAAGAGCTAGGCGAGGCCACTGCCTACCAAGTATTGGAGGAGATAACCCGAAGCGGGGTTGTGGGGAGGTTCCAATTGCCATTGTGCCTTGTGTATATGACCATTGGCAAAGAAGATGTGGGCAGGCTAAAGATACACAAGGACCAGGTGGACGAGAATTTCATCTACACCTTGAGGGATATCAAAGATGTGTTTGGCACCGAAGCCTTTTTAAAAGACGATGCTGAAGAAGTTGATGGAGACGCAAACTTTATGACGGTGGCCATCAAGGGCGTGGGGTTCACCAACGTTTCCAAAAAGATTGCATAGTTGTATGGAAAACACAAAACAAAACTAGGCAAATCAAAACAACAAAACAAGAAAAAGGTGTAGTTTTGTTTCCTACTGTTTTTACGTATTTATATGTGTTACCAAAAAGAACACCAACCAATATAGTGCTGACACAAATTCTCCACACTAGTGGCCTGTTGGATCAACTTGTCCACCTGCGTCGGAACATCCAATCCTTTGAACCTCTTGATATCGTTGCCCGTCAACTTGTCGGTAATCCGCTTCAACACCAACGCGGCTCTAGCATTTCTAATCTCCAACTCATTCTGCTTCTGCAACCTTGCCGCCTCCTTCTCGTCAATCTGGCCCCTTCTCAACAAGTCGGTCGTGTTCACCTGTGGCACCCGTATCCCCGTCGCCTCTGCCACTGCCTTTGTAGGGAAATCAAAGCCCCAGTTGATCAAGGGGTCGTAGGCAAATGCCTCCAAGATAGCCATCAACGAATCCTTATTGTCTCTTAATACCCTCATAACGTGCTCGCAAGTTATCCTAAACGACCCTTCAATTCCACTCACCTCCATGGCATAGTTCAACATTCTCGTCAACCTAAACGGAACCTTTTCCGGGTACTTTTCCCGGAGTATGGCCGCCTCAAAGCAGTCGCCGAAATCAATGTGCACAACCTTGCCGGTTATCCTGTCCAACATCAAGTTCGAGGGGTGCCTGTCGCCCAACCCCAAGATGTAGCCCACCATCGACATGACGGCCAATGACCGGGTATAAGTGGTACGGCGGTCGAGCCAGGCCTCGGACGACTTGGACTTGAGCCACAACACCTTGTACAAGTCTTGTCCTCTAGTATTGTCCAACGCACTGGTAAACACCTCCACCTTTTGCAACAAGGTCAAGATGTCGTAGTCTGGCGCCATTTGGAGCAAGAGACGGTGCTCAATGTTCAACATGATGCTCCTGGACTCTCGGTACCCTTTGATCAAGACGTGGAAAGTATCACTGTTGGGCACCCACCCGAGCAAGCCCACCTTGGGCGACAACGGCGTGGCGGAAAACTGCTGGATGTCCAAGTGCCTCTTGAAACACTCGGGGTCGTTGGTCAACAACGTATTGACCAACCCAAACAACTGCATGACCAAGTTGTCCTGCCGGATATCTTCGTGTCCCTTCAACGCATACTGGTAGTCCTTGCCGTCACTGCCCCGGCACGACAATTTCCGTGGTCGCTGCTTTGAGGAAATCACCGAAAACGTGGGGTCGAACCGCACTATTCGGGTGACTGGCTTGCCGGCGGCATAAATCCCCGGAACCGCCAACTCCAAGTCGTATGCCTTCTCCAACAACGGCGACACATACTGCAACTCAAGACTCACCAACTGGGGCAATTGCCGGGTGATCCTCCTAAACACATTGTAGTAGATGTCCCACGCCTGGTTCAAGTTGGTGATGTCCTTGGTGCGTCTAAAGTTCAAAACCCACTCGTAAGCGTCCGCCAACTCTCTTCCAAAGGCATTGGCAAACGCCTGCTCCCGCAACGTCTCGGGACCCTTTTGCAACATCTGGTGCAAGGGCTCTAGCACTTGATACATCTTTTCCGTGTTGTGCTCACCAAAGAACAACCTCGACGCGTCCTCCAACCCTTCGTACCATTGCTCGTGCCACAACACCGCCACCCGGATAAGCTCGTGACTCACCAATTCCGACTGGTCAACCAAGTTTGCCGAGTGGATCCGCATCTTTTCAATGATTGACTGCGCGGCTCTCTTTCTGCTCTGCGACTCGGACGTGATGGCAACGGCCAAGGGGTAAACCAACGCTTGCGGATGCGCCTTACCCAAATCGGTCAACAACCCAAACAACGATCTGCTAACAATTTGGTTCGGCTGGTGGATACGGGAAATCAACTGGGGAACAACCTCTAGCCAATTGTCAATCTTGACCATGTTGAAGCCCTCAGTCATTGCTTGTGCCGCGTCAGGGATCCCGCCAAACTTGAACCACAACGTGAGCAACCGCAACATATCCTGCAACGAGTTGGACGTCGACAATGCTATAGAGTGGAAGAACCCCTTGATCGACGGAATCACGTGGCGCTGCACCGCCTCGATAGGTATTATATTTGGCTGGTTCGGCTGTTTCAGGCTCTGGTCATCCTCACTAGCACCATTACCACCACCATTCTTGTCATTCTCGTCCAACACCTCAATCTTGTTGTTGTTGTTGACCGAGTTCTGGCTCGTGTACAACGAAATCACCTCAAAATTGGCGAGGGCCCAGTTGTGCCACGCCTTATACCACTTGTTGTCGAAATGGGTCGCCAACAAGTACGCGCCCAAAATGATTTCCGAAGTCTCTGACCTCCAGTTGTTGTTCAACGCAATTTGCCACTCGCCCTGCTTCAAAAAACACCGGGCGAGCAACCGCGTGTACTCCTCCACATGCTTGGGTATACCGGGGCCCTCCGACGGCAACGGCTGCGTGATCAAGTCGTTGGGGTTCAAACCAAGGTCCTGTGACATTCTGGTGGTAAAGTCAATCAAATGACGCAACGCTTCCGGCCGCTGGCCCTTGGCCCACATATACTTCAACTGCGCGTAAACAACTTGCGGGGGCGCGCGCGACGGGTTTTCCGGCGACCCTTCCTCCAACAACAAGTTGAGCGATTTCTCCGCCAAGTTCAACCGGCCCGACTTTCTACAGAGGTTGGCAAACTTGATCCACATGTCCATATCCTGCTTCGGCTTGATCACCAATGCACGCACTTTCAACATTCTCTGCCAGATATCCACATTTCTCTGGCACCCCAACAACCTCGTGTTCCACGTCTTTCGCATCACGGCTCGCCTTTCGGACCCCTGTGGCAAGCACTTGTACTTGATAATCTCCTCCAACTCAGCCAACATCTGTACGCGCACAACAACACCATATGCGCGGTTGTAACTTTCGCTCACCAACGCTGTGATTTCCGTCACAAGCAAGTCCCGCGCCTTCAAGATGTGGGACGACGCGTCATCAAAGTTGTTGCGGTGAAGACTCAATATGGCATTGAAGAACGCCTTGTCCGGAGACTCGGCCTTCATGACCTTGATACAAGAGTCCATTCTGTCCCACTGGCCCAACCCCCAAGCAGCCGCCGCCGCAAGAGGCGCGACGCTCCTCTTGATGTCACCAGAAGAGTTGTCCCATTTGCTCCGCGCCAACTCCGATAACTGCTCCCACTCTCCCAACGCGTGCAAACACCGCATCTTACCCATGGTGATCTCCATATTGCTGGGCTCGTGCTTCTCTCGTTCGTTGTAAGCCTTCAACGCATCGTCCCACCGCTGCAACTTTTCGTACCACGTTTCTTTCAACTGCAAGTCGTGGTGTAGCTGGGCGTGTTTCAAAATACCAATCGCCGCGTCCGATTGCTGGAGCTGGTTGTTGATGCTGATCAAGGATTCAATGGTGGGCGTGGTTGGCTCTTCGTAAAACTCTAGCTCCTTGTAATGCAACGCCTTTGCAAACGCGTGGCAACGCTGGGCGTACTGGCCCAACGTGGTGATTGCAATGGGTAGGGACTTGTCGTCGTGCTCCATAAACTCGGCGAGGTTCAACAATGTTTGGTGTATCTCGGGCGGATTGCTGGGGGACGACAATGCAATGCAAAACGACTGCACCAACTCCTCCTTGTGCTGAGAGTACAACTCGCTCCAGCAACTGGCAAAGCTCGCATTGAAGAGATCCTTTGCAAGCGGGTAGTAGTCCGAGGCCAAGCCAGCACACGCTCTAATAGCGTGCGACGGGCTCTGCAACAACAACTCCTTGCTGAGCCTACCGATCCAATCCTGCCAGTCCTCCTTTGTTCGGCGCGAGTTGGCGTCCCACGCAACCTTGAGTGCCGCCTGGTTCACCGGCAACTTCTTGGACGGCATATCGGTGTCGGGGAGGTGGTAATGGCTTTGGTCATAGTCCTTGTAAATGTCCAAATGGAGAGGCAAGGGGTCTCCGCTCACAAGCTTGCTTATCAACTGCTCAAACTTGGGCGCCTGTATCCGGTTTTGCAGCAACGTCTTTTTCACAACCGGGATAAACACGGTAAACTCGGCGCCGAGCTGGAGCAAGATGTAGCTCAACGTGTTGATACACGGCTCTTTGAGCTCGTCGGTGCTCAGACCAAGCACCCGCAAGATTGGGTGTATTATTCTCGACGCCATGTCGTTCAACATCACATTCTTGGACAAGCGACCCACGGTCTCAATCGACGCCCGCCGCAACTCCACCGGGCCGGCCTCAAAGTATTTCACCACCGTGGGCACAATGATGTCAACAAACTCTTCTATATTGCTTCCAAACACAACAAAGCTCTTTAAAACGTGCAACGACGGCGCCCGCTTGGTGGACTTGTCGTCTTCAAACACTCCAAGGAGCAACGTCAAAACGTCCGGCAAGTACATCTTAAACTCGCCGTCCAACGCACGCGACACAGCCTGGATCACGCCAATGACAATCACCTGAATGTTTGTTGGCGTGTTGAGGTGGAAAAACTCCTTGATGACCCCAAAAATGTCGCCCAAAAAGGGCCGGATGTGCTGCTTCACAATCAAAATGATGTCGCCCAACTGCTGGAAATAAAACTTGAGCATCGACTGCTGGCACGTGTGCATCACGTTGATGATGCCGGGAATGATCTGGGGCAAAAACGACACACATCTCAACCCCAAGGTCTGGAAAATGTACATGATGGCCTGAATCACTTTCAAATGGTGTGTGTTCAACGATGGGTCCTTGAGGATCTTCATCAAGTTGGTGATTGCCACTGTGGGGTAGTACTCTTCGTTTGACGGGGACATGCCCTGCATCAACAACGCAACATCCACGGGCGGCGCGTTCTGCTCCACCGGGATGCTCTTTGAGCTTTGCTCAACTTCTCTGTGCTTGTACGGGTCAAGCGCACCCAATATTCCCAAAAGCCTCACCGTCTCTCTTCTTATAAGCGGCGACGTTTCGGACTTGAGAATGGCAACAAGCATGCCGAGCAATTGCGGATAGTCAAGTAGCGGCTGAATGACGTATCCAGAAGACGACGCCAACTGGCCCAATGTCTTCAAGGCGGCATCCCGTTTGTACGACGAGCTCTGGTCCTGGAACGTTTCCAAAATCAACGGCATCAAGTTCGGTATAAATGGCTTTAGATCTTCGCCCCCCACAACAGAGAGCTCGCCAAGACACTGGATGGCACTCGACGCGACCGAAGAGCTCAAGTCCTTGGCCTTGGGTAGCAATGCTTCCACAATCGGCTTGACATAAGGCCTGCTCAACTCCCTGGAGTTGCTGATGAGCAGCGACAACAATATTGCGCTCTCCTCCTTCTTTCTGCTGGTGGTGGAATACTCCAATTTCGACAACAACTGGATAAGCGTCCTTCTCAACGACGGAACAATGTACGCGGGGTTGATTGACGACAACCTCCCCAAGATCTTGATGGCCACTTTCCGCACCTCAAACACCTCGTCGTTCAAGGCAATAAACAAGAGACGCACATTGTCGGCCTGCGAAAGCTGAGGGTCAAAGTTACCCACGCCGGCCAAGCAGTTCAACCCCGCCAACCTGATTTCCGGGGCAGGGTCGGTGATTGAAATCGACAACAATTTCCCCAACACCTCATTGACGGCGTTCAAGGCATTCACACTCACCTGCTGGCATATGGGGTCCTTGACGAATATCTCACAAGACGTCACCGTGGCCGTGAGGCGGACCTTGGGGTTATTGTGTTCGAGGTACGTCACGGTGCAGTACCTCACAAACTCGTTGAGCTGGTAGTTTTCGAACTTGAAGAAAGCCAACATCTCGAGCGCCTGGATCAAAATCCTACTGTCCAACCTGTCGTACTGGTCGGGGTTCATCAAAATGTTGTTTATGCTCAACCCAGTATCGCGCGAAATCATAATCAACCGGCAGTCCCGGGCAAGCGGTGCATTGACCTTGATGGTTCCGTAGGGCGAGCCGGGTGGCTGGAACCCCTTCCCTGACAAGACTAGACTCAATAGATTCAACAACTTTTCGTTTATAAGGTTTGTCAACGTGGGGATGCTGGTGATGAGTGTTTGCAACACGGCCTGCATGTGCGGCGACAACGAACAGTTGGCAAACATCATGTCCAAAATGTCTCTTTGCAAGTGCTTAGTAAGCGCGGGTCCCACAGCTATAGAGAGCCTGCCAATGCAGTCGAATATCGCTGGCTCGGTCTCCTTTCGGCTGGCGGTGTACTTGGACCCCGAGGCCAAGGTGGCTATGGAGCTAATGTTGGAGGCGTTAATGCCGGGATTGTCCGATGACGACACGGCGTTTGCTAGTATTTGCTGCACGCCGGCGTTGGTGGTGTACGAGAGCCCTTCGCGGATATTGTCCAAGATCGCATCCAAGTACGTCGCCATCTGGTTACCCACCTCCAAGGCAATCAACCCAATGCTCCTGAAAATGGCACTCTTGTCGGCGTTGGCGGTGTCGCTGTGCTGGCCCTTGTACTTTTTCAACTGCGACAAGTAGTACAACAATGTCCTTTGCAAGTACTTTTCAACAAACAACTCTGTATTCACTTTGCAGAGCAACGGGAATATATTTGTCAACTCTTCTCGCACAACTGCCACCTTGTGGTGCTTGTACAAAATCGTGTTTTCGTACATTTGCTGCATGCGCGAAACAATAAACGGGTCTCTGCTATACCGCAACAATTCGCGATACACAAGCAACGACCCGTGCACGTTTTCAGCCGACTGCGCACTGCTGGGGATCAAGTTGTAAGTCGAGCTTGTATCGTGGTTCTCATTAACGTCATGCTCGTTGAGCAACTTGGACGCCAGCTCCACCATCCTCTTTATCCAAAACGTGCGGGCATTGACGTCACGGTCGTAGATTATACTCATGCATTTCTGGAGTGCCACCGCGGCATCCTTCCTGATGATCAACTTGTGGTCGCGCAACGGCAGCCAAAGGTTTTCCAACACTTGGTTGATTAGGGGTAGCAACAACGTGGGGGCGTTATCTGCAAGGGCGGTGATGATGAGTATTGCCGCGTGTCTTCTGTTTTCGTGCTGCCGATTGTCGCTCTGGAGCCACTCGATGGCTCTTTTGGCTTCGTAGTCGACAAAATCGGCGGTGAGGTTCCCACCCAACGTGGCAAGCTTGCCTAGGGTCCTTGTCGCCTGTTTCATAATGACCAAGTCATTGGAAAGGATCAAGGATCCCAAGTAGTTGGAAAACCTAGCAGTCTTGCTGGCATTCTCTTTTCCCACACCCGAATCAAAATCAATCAATGCGTTCAAGGCGGCGATGCCGCCCAAGATCTGTTCCTTCTTTTCTCGGTGCAACAAGTCAAAGATGGTCTTGTTGATGTCGTTGTTGTACCTGTTGAATTGCTCCGACGTCAAGTCTCGGGACAACGACGATAAGTAGTTGCGTAGTTCCTGGGCAAACCGGGCTCTCTCCTCTTCAGTGGTGGACGTGAGCCCCGTGAATATCTGGGCCAATGCAACTCCGTCTACTACTTGTAGCTGAGTGGCAGTTGGTTCAGACATGGTTGGTGGATGCAGAACAAAACAAAAGGAAGAGTAAAGGGGGAATGGGAGTAGGGTTGAAGGGGGTACGATTGGTTTGGTTGTTGAACTCACTCCATTTTTTTTCTCCCGCTCTCTCTCTCTTTTCTCCTTCCTTTACTCTACTGAGAGAAACGTACATAATAATAAAAAAGAAAATTAGTTACATAGAACGCTTATATATGTACATCTATGGGACGCTAAACAACGAAAAGTTTCTGACAATGCTTGGACCGTATTCGTCATAGTCACTCTTGGTGTAGCAGTAACTCTTAAACTCGGACGTCTGGGCTAAAAGAGAGCCACCAAACCAGACGGCGTACCGCTGCTTTTTGTGGGAGATCACTTGCACATCGACACCCGAGCTTTGCACGCCACTCAACTTTTCACTCAAATGGACCCTCTCATTGACTATTGACTTCAAGTCTCTTTGCAATCTCTTGCCAAAGTCCTTGAACATGGTGGAGCCACCTGACAAGACAATGTTTTTGTACAACTTTTTCCGAACATCGATGGGCGAGGCCTGGATCACCTGGTCAACAACAGTGGGCAAGGGCGTCAAGTAGTCCGAGGAGCAAATCTCGGGGTTGAAAAAGATCTCGGGCGCCAAAAACCTCTCGTAGCCCACATCAACAACGTTTCTCTTGTTGCGGTCGGTGTATTCAACAATGTACTGAGCAAACTTTTCCTGCGGATACTGGTCAAACCGGCTAAACTCTTGCACAATGTCGGGACACACGTAGCAAAACTCCTGCTTGATCTTTTCCGCCGTCTGCAACGAGGTGTCTGCCTCGCCACGGTCTCGCAACAACTGCTGGATAAACAACGTAATGTCTCTTCCGGCCAAGGGGATATTCTTGATGGCGGCTCCAATGACATAGCCCTCGGCCACGGGGATAACGTGCGTTACACCATCTCCGGAATCAATCACCGTGCCGCTCAAAGACCGGTCCTGCACCTTGGGCGACGTCCAACTGGCAGCCAAGGCCAACACGGCTTGCACGGCAATGTACAACCCGGCACAGTTGAACGACTCAAACATGATTTCAGCGGTGCTTTCGCGGTTCTCTGGGGGGTTCAATGGCGGCTCGGTCAATAAGAAATAGTGGTCCTCAGGCTCACAACGCAAGTACTTAAAGATCGACTGCTCCCAGAACCGCTCCATCTGGTCCCAGTCTTCCACTTGGCCATGCTTGATGGGGTAGTTCAAGCCGTACTGCAGCCCCGTGGCGGCTTCAATCGCTTCGTCGCCAATGTAAAAGTCCAAGTCTTCCAATCCTCTTTTGGATGCCACGTTGGAGCCACGGGCACCGGTCTTGGTGGACTTGGCAGACGACGACGTGGCAATTGCCGTGGGAAACACAAACGATGGCGAGTCGTTGCCGGCAAACCCTAGCTTGGTCAAACCGGTACCGTTGTCCATGACAACTGCGGGAGTATTCATGCTCATGGTGGAGTGGTGAATCTGTGCACTTTTTTTTTTTTTGAAGTCCTTCAATGAATCAAAGCAGTGTTGAGTATACCAGCAGAGAGCTATCTAGTTTTATGTTAAAAGTGACTCAATTGGATGGTGCTGGTGCTGGGGTTGGTGCTGGTGCTGGTGCTGGTGCTGATGCTGGTGCTGATGCTGGTGCTGGGGTGCTTGTGTGGATTCGATTTGGCTGTTCTTTGCTCGCTCACCCATTTTCCCGTCCCCCTTTTTCTGTTGTGTCCGAGCCTCGAAATGGACAACGCACGACCTGTTCCAGTGTATATACACAAGATCTATAAATACTTGTAGATCTACAAAACATACAAACCATCTAGTACTCATCCTTGCCGCTGATAATCACATCGTTGATCTTCAAAATCATTCTTGTCAACTGGGTGGCCAACAACAATTGCTGTCTCTTGCCAATCAACGGGTCAATAACAAACAACTCCTTCATATCGTTGGTGCCCTTGCCGAGACAATCGACGCCCAAGTGGGAGGAGTTTTCATTCGCCTGCTTTGCCTTCAAGTTGGACAACGTTTCAATTGGGTCCAAGCCAGAGTTTTCAGCCAAGGTCAAGGGAATGGTATCCAAGGCGGCCGAGAATGCTCTGAATGCATACTGGTCAATCCCCTTTTGCTTATCGGCAGCATCAGAAACAGCCAACGAACACGTCAACTCCGCGGCACCACCGCCATAAACAACCCTACTGTCTCTCACCAAGTTCCGGACCACGCAAAGCGCATCGTGCAACGCTCTCACACCTTCTCCAATAATCATTTCGTTCGAGCCCCGAATAAAACACGTGACGGCTTTGGTGTTGGAGCATTCTTCAATCACCAACATGCGGTCCCTGGTGGTGCCAAACTCGAGCTCCTTGATGAGGCCGGCGTGGCCCAACTTTTCTGGCGTCAAGTCTTCGAACCTGGGAACTATACGGCCGTTGGTGGCAATGGCCAACAACTCCAATTCCGACCCGCCAATCCACCTGATGGCGTTCAACCCGTTGGCCAAGAGCAAGTGGTTTGCCTCGTCATCAAACCCCCATTGGCACGCAACCACATTGGCGCCGGACTGCTTGACCAAGTCAATCATTTCTTGAAACTTTTTTTGTTCGTATTCTTGCAACACCTTAAACTCTTCCACCGTCGATATGTCCAACTTGTGCTTGGTCTTGGGCTTGGGCGGCTCAAAGGGGCACGTCAAGATGGCAATCTTGCAGTCCCGAACCTGCTTGGTCATCTGGGGGTGGGAAAAGTCCTTGTCCAACAACACACCTTTTATCAACGACGAGTCTTCGATTGGACCGCCAACCTTCTTTTCAATCTTGATCAACTCAAAGTCAACATCCTTTCTGTCCAAGTCAGCCACCGCCAATACGGCGTCTACCGCCATGTTGGCAAAGTGGTCGTGCGCCTTGGACACCACCTTGGACCCGAGAGACGTCTTTGCTGCCCTCAACAAGTTGACCTTGTCGTCAACCAAAACATGGTCAGCCACCTTGTCCAACTGGGCGACGGCAATCTTGCACGCCTCGTCAAAGCCATTGGCAATCTTGATGGGGTGGATCCCCTTTTCGATCAACTCCAAGGCCTGGTCCAATAGTGCGCTCGCCAACACCACCACCCCGGTTGTACCGTCGCCAATCTCATCGTCCTGCGATCTCGACAATTCCACCAACAACTTGGCAATCTCATTGTCCAAATCCATCTGCGACAAGATCGTGGCCCCGTCATTGGTAATGGTAATGTCGCCATCCTGACTGATCAAGATCTTATCGAGACCTCTTGGACCCAAGGAAGTCTTGACAATAGAGGCAACGGAGCGTGCTGCTAGTATATGCGACTTTGTTGCTTCGATCCCGTGTTTTCTTTGCTTCGATCCCTGGTCTCTAACAATAATAAAGGGTCTACCCATTTCGTCCTGGGCCATTATGGCATTGGATAAGTCTGGCATTCCCTGTGGTGCCCCTGCCATGATTGATGTATTTGAAGTTAGACGTGGTTGATGTTTTTGGGCTGAAATTTTTTTTTCTTTCTTTCTTTTCTCTCTCTCTCGTTCTTCTTTGATCTTCCACAGAGTACGGCGTGGGCTGTACGAGGCAAAAGGGGAATACAAGCACAAATGACAAGGTGTGGGGGAGGTAGGGAAGGAGGAGAGAGCATGTATTGGCAGTAACAGATTGGGAGTCAAGGGTAGGTGTACATAGTAAAGTGATGATGAGGGGGGGGGGGGGTTGCTTTTTGCTAAAGCCTGTCCCTTGTT
>JAKTZW010000509.1:0-17477 GCA_030579015.1 Zhuliangozyma blackwelliae | reverse complement strand
CTCGACTCGTTTGAGCTTGACCACCACACCGTGTTGGTGCTTGAGTACTGCAGCCAGGGCGACTTGTACGACTTGATCCACTCGAGAGAACTCGCCAATGACGAGATTGTCCAATTGTCCCACCAGCTCATTGCCGCCATCAAGTATGCCCACTCTATTGGCGTGTACCACCGCGATATCAAGCCCGAAAATGTCTTGATTGACGCGGAGGGCAACTTTAAGCTTTGCGACTGGGGGTTGGCCACCACCACGCGCCACTCGGACGAGTTTAGCGTGGGCACGGAAAAGTATATGGCGCCCGAGTGCTTGAGCGAAAAGGTTAAACAAATTGGGGGCACCTATGACTGTGTGTATGCCGACTATTGGTCGTTGGGAATCACTGTCTTGACCGCCATCTTTGGCACCAGCCCCTTCAAGTCGGTGTCGCTGTCCAAACCCATCACCAGCGATTTCAACTTTAAAACATTTGTCAATTTGAACAATCCCCACATTTTGTATGACATTTACCCCAATATGAATAGCGCCTGCTTTGAGACTTTTATGCACTTGTTGAAGGCTGGCGGCAATGAGGACGACGTGGCCACCTATAATGAAAAGATTCAAATGAGAGATGTCGACAAGTTTGGCGAGGAGATGAAGAATAATTCTGGTGATGGGTTTACCATTGACGATGACTATGAGCACCACCAGGTTTTTGACATGGACGAAGCGTTGCCCATAGAGGAGGTGAATGTGCATGAGCATGTGCATGAGCCGCTGCTGGTGGTGGCAGGAGCCGTCTCCACCGTCCCCGTCCCCACCGCAGCTCCTGCTTCCTCTGTAAAGCAAGAGCCACAAGCAAATGTCGCATTTGTCAATATCCACTTGCCCACGTTGGTCGACTCGAGCTACAAATCGTCCACGTCTTGGTGCGACTTGGACGACGAGTTTGACATTGGCTTGGAGATATCCAAGTTGAGCTTGAACAAGAAGGAGCATATCCGCATTGTTGAGAGCGAGGTGTTTGATGTTATTGATGTATAGACTTGTGTATATCTTTTGCGAGTGTGCTTTTACCCCAATACATTGAGCATATATATCTATGTGATGAGTGAATAAAGAAAAAAAGTCATGAGTGAATAAAGAAAAAAGTCATGATGTGAGTATATACAAACTGGGGTTGGACTCAGTACACCTATTGCACCTGCTGCCCTGATGGTTGTTATCGCATATCCAATAAGAGCCACTGAATTGGTAAGGCATTTGAAAACATCTCCGCCCATCCGCCCGCCCACTGTGTGGGCACACTGGTATGTTTGTACAATGCCGCTTTCAGGACCTTCACCGGCGTGTGCCTATATGCAGTCACCGCTATGAATCATGCTGAAAAATTTTCCATCCTTTTTTTGTTCGACAACCCCCCTCTTCCGCGCCAAATTGCAGGTGTATATATGTAGTGCCCCCTCCCCCCTTCCCTTCTCTTTTTTCTTCTTTTCCTTCTTTCCTTCTTTCCTTCTTTCCTTCTTTATCCATTGCCTCTTTTACACATATATATTCATCATGTCGTTCAGAACCAATTCCATCCGCATGGCCACTAGATTGGCCAGACCAACCCTCTCCATGAGAACTTTCACCTTGTTGGCCAAGAACGTCCAGCCAATCACCCGGTCTGCTGCTGCTGCCGTTGCACCACAATTCTCCCGTGGTGTCAAGACCATCAACTTTGCCGGCACCGAAGAGGTTGTCCACGAAAGAGCCGACTGGCCAAGAGAAAAGCTCTTGGAATACTTCAAGAATGACACCTTGGCCTTGATTGGGTATGGGTCTCAAGGTTATGGCCAAGGGTTGAACTTGAGAGACAATGGCTTGAATGTCATTATTGGTGTTAGAAAGAATGGTGCCTCGTGGAAGGCTGCCATTGAAGACGGCTGGGTCCCTGGTGAAAACTTGTTTGAGGTTAACGAAGCCATCAACAAGGGTACTTATATTATGAATTTGCTCTCGGACGCGGCCCAATCAGAGACTTGGCCCACCATCAAGCCATTGTTGACCAAGGAAAAGACATTGTACTTTTCCCATGGCTTTTCCCCCGTTTTCAAGGAGTTGACCCACGTTGAGCCCCCCACTGACATTGATGTCATTTTGGCTGCCCCCAAGGGATCCGGCAGAACCGTGAGATCCTTGTTTAAGGAGGGCAGAGGTATCAATTCCTCGTATGCCGTGTGGAATGACGTTTCCGGCAAGGCTGAGGAAAAGGCCATTGCCTTGGCCGTGGCCATTGGTTCCGGTTATGTTTACCAAACCACCTTTGAAAGAGAAGTCAACTCGGACTTGTATGGTGAAAGAGGTTGTCTTATGGGTGGTATCCACGGTATGTTTCTTGCCCAATACGAGGTGTTGAGAGAAAATGGCCACACTCCATCCGAGGCTTTTAACGAAACCGTGGAGGAGGCCACTCAATCGTTGTACCCCTTGATTGGCAAGTACGGCATGGACTATATGTACGATGCCTGCTCCACCACCGCCAGAAGAGGCGCCTTGGACTGGTACCCTAGATTCAAGGATGCCTTGAAGCCCGTGTTTGAGGACTTGTACGAGTCTGTCAAGAATGGGTCCGAGACCAAGAGATCTCTTGAGTTTAACTCGCAGCCTGATTACAGAGACAAGTTGGAGGAGGAGTTGAAGACTATTAGAGAGATGGAAATCTGGAGAGTCGGCAAGGAGGTGAGAAAGTTGCGTCCAGAAAACCAATAATCTCATCAATTGCCTTTTCTTTGAACTCCCCTCCCCCCAAACCCCCTGAATGGTCTTGAACGACTTTCTTTTCAATTCGATGTCTATTTTTTTTTTACATCTTGACTTTTACGGACCTTTTATTGCATTGATTTATGTATTGTATATATACTCACAGATGGTGTTTGTCGAATAAACAATTTGTGATACAACCCCCAGTTTGGTAAACCCCCAGTTTGGTGTAGTTTGCTTGGCGTAGTTTACTTGGTGTCCTTTTTCGCTGTCCCCTATTGTTTCCCTTCCCCGTAAAGCTGTCACTGCAATTTTTCGGGGCGCAGAAAAATGCTAAACGACCAGAGTGATTACCTGGTGAACGCAACAGTAACAGCAATATCGCAACCATGACAAGCTCTACTCCCTTTGTTGACATTGCCGATGACGATACCGGTGATGCGTGGTCGTACTCATTCCCACCGAGCACAGAATCGCTAGTGGTGCAAGACAGCAGCGCCAGCAGCAACCATAACCCCAACCCCCAAGCAGAACTACTTAGCAAGCCATTGACCCCGAGCCGGTCCGTCCCCGTCCCCGTCCCCGTGCCCACCTCCATCAACAAGCTACGCAAGGTAGATACAAACGGGACAACGGCCATTGACACCTCAGCCCGCTCCTCCATCTCGCTACTGTCGGGGTTCAAATCATCTCCGTTGGACCCCCTCACCACTAGGGAAGATGCCAGCTCGATCATATCGGGCGAGCGCGGAAAGAGCAAGAATGCCCTCGCGGGGGCCGGGGCCGGCGGGGGTAGCGACGAGCCGCTGCGGTTTATCAAGGACCTCCAGGACATTAGCGACACCACCACCTCGGGTTCGGCCTCGGCCTCGGTGGGGCATGGTGACGACTTGGCCATTACGCCCCAGACATCGCCCAAGATTATTGCCTATCGAAAGAGCAAGCGGCCGGCTTCTGCGGGGACGTTTGACTCGCTCATGTCCCCCACTGGAGGACCACCTTCTCTGAGCACGGCCACCGCGCCCCCGACGGCCAAGTATGACCCCAAGCTCTACCTGGATGATTTCTACAATGGCGACAGTCAGTTTCGGTATGCGTCCATGAAGCGGAACGTGGAGTTTCACCAGTTGTTTCGGAGCTTGGACTTGACGGACCGGCTTGTGGATGATTATGCCTGTGCCCTTAGTCGGGAAATACTCCTCCAGGGACGGCTCTACATTACGGAAAATTGCATTTGTTTTAATTCAAACTTGCTTGGGTGGGTCACCAGTCTTGTGGTGCGGTTTGAAGATATTGTCAAGCTTGAAAAGAGAAGCACGGCGGCATTGTTTCCCAATGGCATTAGTGTCGAGGTGCAGAATGGCGAGGTGCACACGTTTGCCAGTTTGATTAGCCGCGATACCACGTTTAATTTGTTGACTACGGTGTTGAAGGGCGCCACGGGGAGAAGCAATGAGGATGAGAGGGAGGGGGGAGGGGGGGAGAGGACGAGTGTGGATACAAATGGTGGCGTGGGGGTTGGCGGTAGTAGTGATGGTGGCAGCGATGGCGATGGGATTGAAGAGTCGTCGGCCAAGATTGAGTCGTATATTCTCACCCTCGATGGTGATGACAGCGAGGACCGCAATAAGGAGAAGGATGATGAGGGGGGGGATTATGAAGATGATGATGACGATGAGGATGAGGATGATGAGGATGAGGATGAGGAAGAAGATGGTCAATCTAACAACGACGAAAAAGGTGAAAACAACTTGACCAATGGGTCCATGGCAAAAGAGACAAGCTACGCCTCCAAGATTGTAAAGTTCAACCCCGACTCGCCATACGACAACAAGGGTCCCGACACGCACGCCCCTACAACTGCCACATACACCAAAGTGGCGCTGGAAGTGGAGCTTGTCGACGAAGTGATTGACGCGCCCATGGGGATTGTGTTTGCCATTTTGTTTAGTCGCGTCACCAAGTTCCCCCGCGACTTTCTCTTGGCACACGATGGGCTGGAGATTTCCGAGTTTGGCGAATTCCACCCCAGCGAAGAAGACCCCGCCGTGCTTGAGAGACTGTATACTTACCGCCGAGCATTGGGGTACTCCATCGGGCCCAAGCTGACGCGGTGCGAAGTCTCTGAAACAATTGAGCATTTAAACTTTGCCGATTTCATCATTGTCACCAACACCACGCGCACCCCGGACGTTCCCTCGGGCGGACTGTTTGCCGTCAAGACGCGGTATGTGTTTACGTGGGGCGAGGAGAACAAGACCAATTTGGCGGTGTCGCAATATGTCGACTGGACGTCGCGGTCGTGGATGAAGAGCGTGGTGGAAAAGTCGTCGCTTAGTGGCTCGTTGAGCATCACCAAGGAGATGATTGTGGAGTTGAAGAAGGAGATTGCGCAACACACGTATTTTATCGATGGACCGCCACCACCGCCAACTGTCCTGGCTGCTAAATCGGCGAAAAGGACAAAGAAGAAGGCGGCCGCTGCCGCTGCCGATGCCGATGCTGCTGCTGCTGCTTCTTCTTCTGCTGCTGCCAAGGCTAAAGGCTCCATGGCGCCCGCGTTTTCGGCCAACACGTTTATTCGCAACAATATTGTAGCCGTGTGTTATTTGCTACTCAGTTTTTTGGTCTTGTTGCTAATTTTGCAGTTGCGGTTGTTTAAAGTGGTGAATGAGACAAACAGTATAGCGAGGGCCCAGCTCGCATTGTCTATCCAGCAAGCCAAATTGGACAAGAACCAGTTGGACATTCCCGAGGATGAACTATGGGCATGGGCCGAATCAAAACTCAACAAGAAACTCACCGCCAATGAACGGCTCCAGTTTCTCACATTCCACCTTCTAAGACATAAGGATACCCCGTCGCCGTTGCACATGAAGCAGATTCCTGCCTTTATTCAAGAGTTCTTGTAGCACTATATACAGTTGAACAACACCCATACTCAACATACTCGCAACCTATTGACCTCCCCCACGTACTCAACATACTCGCAACCTATTGACCTCCCCCCATAATCAACATACTCGCAACCCATCAACCTCCCCCTCGCTCTCGTCAAACCTTTCGATAATATCCATATTTTCAATAGTGTGGACGTGAATCTTCAGGTTATCCTGAGTAAGCTCAAATATAAACACGCCACTAACCACCCTTTCCATCTTTTTCCCCTCCTTCAATTTCCTCCCGGCGCCAGCCCATTTCTTGACATTAAACTCGTCGCGCAAAACCGACATGGCGTCGGCATGCGACCAATTATGTTTCCCGAGCTTGGCATCGACGGTGCCGCTCGCCTCCAAGTGCAGACACCCCTCGCGGCACGTGCTCCACCGTACATACACCCTGGTTGAGTCCTTAAACATACACTGCGGGTCCGGCCCCGCGGTGACGGGGTCGCCCACGCGGATGGAATGAATGTGCAACTTGACCTTGGGCGAGAGTATCACCGAGGTGAGAAAGAGCTGGATTGCCTTGCAGGTGGCATAGTACGTCACGGGGCCCCTGAGGGCCGGCAAGTAGGTTTCGTCAAATTGCGACGGACAGATGCGCAAGTATATGTCGTGGCTAATGAGGTGTTTGGGGAGGGATGTCTCGAGCATGCTGGGAACGTGGACCTTTAATTCTTCAATCAAGGAGCCGAGGTTGGCTTTTCTGGCCGATGCCTGTTTGAATTCAAGGTCTGATTTGGCAGTGGACGATGGACTGGGTGTGTTGTTGTTGCCGTTGCCGCTGTTGCCGTTGCCGTTGCTGTTGCTGTTGCTGTTGCTGTTGCTGTTGCTGTTGCTGTTGCTGAGAATTGTTGGGGATGGTCGTATAGGGATGACTTGGGGCAAGCGCCGCAAGTCATGCGGGAAGGGATGGTGTCGGATAGTGGGGGGTACAACTGCAGGTAGGGCGTGACGTAGCTGTAGTAGTTTGCTAGCATCGCGGCGTGCTATCATCATTGAATTGTAAGTAACGTGGCGATGGGGGGAAGGAGAGGGAGAGAGAGGGGGGGTGGGTTTTGCTAATCTCGTTGTGCGGGTAAATTTATTGGGGGAAAAGAAAAATATTCTACGCCTTTACAAAGTTTCATACAACAACTCGTGCAACTTGTACTCCTCGTTTGCCTCATCAATGGTGTGCCAATTGCCAATAAAGTCGTCACCGCGGACAATTCCAGGCAATGTCTGTCCCTGGGCTTGTCTCCTCCAAATCTTTTTGGCTTCTTCGTCGGTGCCCAAGTCACGGTAAGTAAACTTGATGCCGTTGGCCTGCAAGATTGTAGCCAACCGGTTGGTCCTCGGCATAATCTGCATACCACCAGCCAAGGACGTAAAGATGTAGATGGGTTGAGATTCAAGGTGTTTACGAAGCTCTTCAGGGGAGACGTTCAAGTCGTCGAGGTCGTCGTGGGCTGGTGATACTTGGGAGACATTCTTGGTGGTGGAGACGGGCTCCTCTTTTTGGATTGGCTTCTCCTCGATATCCTTGCTGGCAGAGACGGGCTCCTCTTTTGGAATAGGCTCCTCTTTATGGACAGGCTCCTCTTTCTGGACAGATTCCTCTTTTTGGATAGGCTCCTCTTTTTGGACAGGCTCCACCTCTTTCCCCTCATCCTTCACCTTGTCGACAACAGTTTCTGGCTCGGCTGTTTTGTCCACGGCGGCGCCTTCAACCTCGTCCTTGACCAAAGACGGCTCTTTCTTCTCTTTATTCTTTTCGCCAACCTTCAAGTCGGCTACTTTTTCCGTCACAGCTTCAAGAGGCTGCTCCTTTGCATCCTGCCCCTTTTCCAACTGCTCATCCTTGTCAACCTTGGAAGGGAGGGCTACATCGTCTTTAGCAGCCTCTTTTTTTGCCGTCCCTGCTGTCACTTCTTTTTTTGCCCCCTTTTTTGCCTCTTTTGTCACCTCTTCATCCTGGCCGTGCAAAACCTCCTCAACCATGGTATCCAACTGGTCAATGGATGCATAAGGATCATCGCTCACCAATGCCCCCTCTCTGATCAACTCACTGGTGCTTGCGTCATTCTTTTCATCCTGCTGGAAAGCCTGGCCTTGCTGCGGACCCCTGGCTCTTGACCGCGATCTCGAAATCGACCTCAAATAGTTGGTTGAGCTGGCCGAGCGAGAGCTGTACAAGTTGGACGTGGGGGCAAACTCAGACCGGGGCGAGTCCACTTCAAAGTTGGTGTAGTCGCCGGTGGTGACCAATGATGGATCCTTTGTCAATGGTGTGGCTTCAAAGTCGCCAACAAAAGTTGGCTTGTTGTCGCGGTCAAAGCTAGCCTTGGCCGCTTTTGCCTCGGCCTCGGCTTCGGCAGCAGCTATCGACTCGCCCATGGTTGGACGAGATTGTCTCGTGCGTCTGTCGTCCCCGGCATCCTCGTGTCTCTCCTGTTTTTCTTCCGGGTACTCGCGCACAGACTCGCTATCCGAAGCAGTAAAACTAGGCGGCAACTCATACTTGGAAGGCTCGTCGCCGTGGGTGCTTTTATAAGAGTCGCCCCGGGCCAAGTGCGGCTTCATTGGTTTGCCAGAGGAACTAGACGAAGAACGGTCGGTTGCTCTTGAAGTGGGGTTGGCAGACCTCGATCTCGATCTGGGTCTATCCGTGTACAAAAACGGGGTGTGCATGCCTTCCTGTCTTTGCTGCTGCTGCAACAATGGCGCGGTGATGGCGGCACTTCCAGGTCTCCTGGAGCGTTGGGCGTGGTCGTCGGTGTGGCTGCCTTTGCCTTTGCCGTTGCCGTTGCCGTTGCCTTTACCTATATCGTTGCCGTCGTCGTTTTCGTCGTTTCTGAATGCCGAGTTGGCGGACGAGGGCAAGTGGTGGTAGTCGTGAGACTTGATGGTTTCCAAAAACTCCTGGTGGTCCTTGATGTCATGACTCAACTGGTAATCAGACAAGTTTGGCGTGGAATAGTCTTCCTGTTTGTAGAAAGAGGAGGTGGATGGTTTTGGCTTTTGAGCATGGGGCTCCTCCTCATCCTCATCCTCCTCTTCATCCTCCTCCTCCTCGTCCTTATCCTCCTCCTCTCCCCCCTCCACTTCCTTTTCCCGTTTCTCCTTTTCAACACTCTTTTTTGCGACGCTGGCATCTACCCCTTCTCCAACCTTGGACCCCTCTTGCAATTCATCATTTTCCTTCAAATCATTCTCCTCCGTTGGTGAATACTTTGCATCGTGTTTGATGGTACCATCATTGTCCAAAAACTTTTCAAAGTCCTCTTCGCTGCCAAGCAAAGCACCCTCGTTGATCAAGTCGTCCAAAGAGGCGGCGATTGATGGGTTCAACTTGGAGAGGTGCTTGCTGGGGCTGGCAGCTTTGGCACTGGCTTTAGACTTGTACTTTTCAGGGTGGATATAGTTTCTGTGGGGCGAGTCGTCGGCTGATCTCAAGGAAGAGCCAACCAAAGAAGGCGAGTCCAATGCTTCTGCTTTTTCCAAACGTTCTTCGAAATCCATAGTTGACTGTTGGTTGTTGGTTGTTGGTTGTTGGTTGTTGGCTGATTGTTGGCGGGGGTGCTGACGTAGATAACAAAAATTAGGAGGACTTGAGAACAACAATAGCCAAAGAAAAAGAGAGAGAGAGAGAACAGGGGGAACAAAGAAGAGAGAAGGAAAAATTACCGCAGCACAATTAGCACAAGCAAGTATATATATATACCGCAGTGCTTTTCTACACAGGGGGGGATGGAACATGAAACGACGCTCTGGCTTAGACTCGATCCAAGGTGGCAAGTCAGTATAGACGGTGTAATGAGGTTGCACCAACGATTGGCCAATTTCTGTGGTGTGGTGTGAGCGATCGATCTGCTTGGCATCCTTTCTCTCTCTCTTTTTTTTGTTGTGCAGTTCTAGACCCACCCAGTCCAGCTGCCTCGATCAATGCCAAAGGGCAATGCCACGCCAGTAAAGAAGCAACCATGCCTCTGCTTCTACTGTGGCCAGCTTCAGTTGTCCCAAAAACATGGTGGCTGGTCTTGTACGTGCACAGCCATTCACGCCTTGAGATCAAGACCTCTTACCATCACCCGCGCTCTCATTGGCTCAAGATTTAGTTATCCTTCTTGTGGTTTTCCTTCCCCGTCCCCCCGCAAATTTGTACAGGCCAAAAGGAACAAAGACAAAGAGAAAGAAAGAGACAAGTTTACCCAACAGTGGTTGCCAACTGTTGGATAATCACCACCAAAAGAATATTGCATGTGAGGTGGAAGCTTTCTTTGCAACTCCCCTAGACTGCTCTGCACACCACGCAGATATCCCCGTCTTGACATCTGACAAGCCAATCTGAACCACGGCTACAAAGAAAAGTATACATTGCTTGTCCGGGCCGTATTCTACTTGACATTTGATCAGATCCATCAGTCTTGGGTCTTGCAATGTTTTGCCAATTGGGCCACATCCCAGTCTTTGAGGGGTGGTGCATGTGGTTGGGGTGGCATTTCAAATGTCCAATTGGACTCTAGGGGGAAACCTGAGACCTGCAAAGTGCTACCAGGTGTTACACCCGTAAACAACCGGGATGCGCTTGCTTTCCCCTCCCAGGGGGGGATCAGCCAGTAGCCTATTTCTTCCGCCACGGTCACTGCTCCAAAACCTCCGTCCCCTTCTTCTGTTGTCAAGTCATGCCTTGCGGGACGGCAAGAAAAGGGGGGAAGAGGCAAAGCGGATAGGAGTCATACAGTAACCCTTAATGATCCTCGTTTCCGCTTCCTAAAGTGGTTGGTGTGCATATAACTCGCCACCCAATTTCTAGCACGTTCTCGCCACTGAGCGCTGTTGTTTATAAAGAAACAAAAATTTTCAATTACCCAACCAATTCACTTTCATTACCAAGACACATACACATAGCCAACCATGCCTAGACAAAGAAGATCAGCTCCAGCTCCAAGACAACAGACCAGATCAGCACACACTGCTTCTGCTCCAAGCTACCAACAAGCTCCACCATCTTACCCAGCCGCCCACCCTGCGCAACCACAAGCCCGCTCTCCCGGCTTGTTTTCGCAAATGGCATCCACCGCCGCTGGTGTTGCCGTGGGCCACACCGTGGGCCAAGGTATCAGTGGAATGCTCTTTGGTGGCTCCTCGTCCCACGCCCCTGCTGAGCAGCAGCAGCAGCAGGTGGCGGCGCAGCCAGCCCAGTATTCTCAACAACAACAAGAACAACAAGCGAGATGCGACGTTGATGCCAGAAACTTTACCAGATGTTTGGGCGACAACGACGGCAACATGCAAATCTGCGACTATTACTTGCAACAGTTGAAGGCTTGTCAAGAAGCATCCAGACAATACTAGTAAGACAATGCTAGTAAGGCAGAACTAGTCAGAAATGCTAGTCAGAAATGCTAGTCAGAAATGCTAGTCAGAAATGATAGTAAGAAAGAACTAGTAAGACAGTACTAGTCAGAGATGCTAGTCAATAAAAAGGAAACCTCGTGTGTATAGATGAAAAGTATCAATTGATAAATATTTATAACTAAAAAAAATGATGGGAGAGCAGCAGCAAAAGAAGGCAAACTTGGTGGTCAATCTATCAAGCCTTCTTTGTGGAGGGAGCGGACAGAGAAGACGAATAGTACCAGTAACCGGCACCCCCCACCCCCAACAATGCCAACAATCCCAAACCACCGCCGTTTGAAGCGCCCGCTTTTTGCTCCGGCTCGCCCTGTCCCGTCAAATTGTCATGTTCAATGTCTTCAACCACGGGGCTTTGTTTGTCAACCGGCTGGGTCTTGTGGTCAACGTCCCTCTCGCCCAAGCTAACCACGTCGCTAGAGTTGATCTCGGGGTTGATGCTCGACTGCACATACTTGTCGTGGTTGGCCGACTTTATCTTCTTGGCACCATCCCTGGCCCCCGGGAAGCTCACATCCTTGGGGGTGCTGCCCTTGGCCTCCAACGATTCGGGCTCAGCGCCAACAAACTCGCCGCCGCGGACAACGTCGGCGGTGTTGGCCTCCACCTTGATTGACGAGTGCTCCTCCTTGGCAAACAACTCTCTCTCAACCGCCTTGGCCTTTTCCTGGGCAATGTCCTGGTTCACTGCTTCCTTGGTCACGGGGGGAACTTTGGGCAGCGCCGTCTTGGGGATATAGTCGTACTTGAACTCCCACTCGTTGATGGACGTTTGCGAGGGCAACTTGAACGAGTCAATTGTAGAGGCGTCGCCCTTGGCATAGCCAATTGACGCGGTGTAGTGAAACAGTCTTTGTCCGCTGACGCTGGCTCTAGCGGCAGCTCTTGGTGCGGCTCTAATTGACTGTCTAATCATGGAGAAAGAAACTTGTGTGTGTGTGTGTAGGTGTTGAAATGCAATGGTTCGGCACAATCTGAATGTGAAATTGGGTGGGGGGTGAAGCAAAAACGGGAGGGAGCGAAAAGGGTGGGAGGAAAAAAGTGGGGAGGCAGTAATGAGAGGTAGTGTGCATTGGTCGATTTTAGCAGCATCCAACATTTGATGCACAGAGTATACAGTGGATATACAGAGAATGCAGGGATGTAATAGTATGCAGTGGATATACAGAGTATGCAGTGGATATACAGAGAATGCAGTGGATATACAGAGAATGCAGTGGGTGTAGTAGTATACAGTGGATGGGTTCTATAAAATCTAAACTTCTTCTTTATCGTCATCATTCAACAAATCATCGAGCATCAAGCTGGGCGGTCTCGTTTTCTTGACCTCGGTGGGGAGCATGATGGTGCTTCCATCGTCCAAGCAGCTGCTTGCACTGTCGAGCACCCTTTTCTTTTCATCAAAGAATATGCTACCCGCACCACCACCACCACCAATGGTGCTGGTGTCGTACCTCATAAGCACCGACGCCGAGGATCCATTCGGGTGGTTGTACAAGGGCAAGCTCCCTGGCCCATACTCCAAAGACGGGTTGACAAACATTGAATTGCGGCGCTTCTCCTTCTTGTCGCCAAGGACGGATTCCCGGTACGACCGGCCCTGGCTCGAGCAGCTCGAGTCGTCAAAGAGGGTGCTGCTGCTGGCGGTGCTCTTGGGAAACGTGTAGTTGTCGCTGAGCATGCTGGAGTTTGTCGCATAGTACACCTCTCGCTCGCGCTGGGCCTTTTTGTTGTATATCAACGAGGTGATTATGCGGTATAGGAGTAGCCCAAGGAGACCGGCGCCGAGGATGGCGCCCACAACGATAAACACCAAGTTGGTGGGGAGGTTGGACGTGTTGAGGTAGGGGTTGGCGGTGGTGGGAACTTCAACGTCAATGGTTTCAACCGCGGAAGAAAGGGTCGGGAGTGAGGGCATGTCGCGGCGGACGAGGGTGGGTTGTGTGGAGGGGACTGTGCGCAGTATACTCAACCCATGCTGGTGGTTGTGACTAAGATGTTGTTGTTGTTGCTGCTGGTGGTTGTGGTGGTGGTGGTGCTGCTGCTGCTGCTGCTGCTGCTGCTGTGGTGCAGCGAGCACTGTGAGTGCTTGCAACACAACCAAAAACGCAAGCATGGAGTGGTGATGAGATGGGAAAGGGCTTATTTGTTTGTCGGTCAAGAAGAGGTGGGACGGCAATACTTTATAAATCAGGGTGGATAGAAGCAGCAGAGAGTGACAATGTGTGGGAAGATGCCTGGAATTATGCACGGCTAATTGACCTTTTCAAAAGCGCGTTTAGAAAAGAGGGAAAACCATTGCAGATTGCTTGACAAGGGGGAGGGAATCAACGAAAGAGAAAAGACAAGACAAGAGGGGGAAGGGACGTTGGTATCTCCCCTCCCCCTCCGTCGCCTTGAGAATACACATGACAGGTGTTGCCACATCACCGGTGCCCGCCCTCCGGACTCTTTGTTGCCGGTTGAACATGGTACAGGTCCGTGGAACCGGATTTTCGTTTGTGGTAAATGACAACAAAGAAGCAAAAAAAAAACTTCTTAGTCGTGTCTCCAACGCGTCAAAACCACAACACCAACCGGATGTGTGCTTTACCACCCAGTTTCATTGTTGTATACAATGGAAGGAGGGAACAGAAGGGGGGACAGATATACTGATAGAACAGAACAAAGGAGGGAACAGAAGGGGGAACAGAGATACTGATAGAACAGAAGGAGGGAACAAAGGACTGAACAGACCAAAAGAAGGACAGAAGAACCAAAAGTTGTTTCCTTTATAACCAATACACACCTCTATCAAAACCGCCAGTTCTCATCCGTTGACTCTATAGCCCACTTGAACTTTTCCCTCAATGTCTTGGTAAACAATTTCTCAATCGGCACGTCAAACTTTTTACTAAACATCACCGTCAACCGCGGGTCGATATAATTCATCTTGGACGTTCCCAACGACACCTCGGAATTGTCCTCCTTGTCCTTCAACTGCAAGGACGTATTGACAATTCTATTTTCAATGGTTTCAATCTGCTGCTTCAACTTTTCCACCGTGGCGGCTCCCTTCACCTCGGGCTTCCCCGTCTTTAACTCCTTCTTGTATTCCTTCTCAAGCTCATTTATCTTGTCGAGCTTGTCCTTAATGTCAGACTCTTTGAGCAAGGGTTTGCCCTCGAGCTTGAGTTTCTCATTGTCGCGCTCAAGCTTCTTCAACGCTTGCTCGCGCTGTCTGCCAATAATGGCGTGGTGGATGTGCTCCTCGTCTTCCTTGGCCAAATCCTCAATCTCCTCGAAATAACCCTTGTCGGTTTTGCCGAGCTTGGGCTCAATCTGCAAAATCATCCGCTTCAACCGAATCTTTTGCCACATAAACTCCTTCAACTTGTCGTTAATCTTTTGTATCGTGCTCCCGTGCGTCTTGCTCACCGTGCGCTGGTGATTACACAAGATGGCCACCGTCCTGTTGGCAGCATTAAACTTAACCACCTTTTCAGCAACGGTGCCCTCGTTATGGATCAAGTCAATCTGGTCCTGCATCGTCTTGGATGCATTGTAGGTACGAAACACCTTGGCAGTCAATCCCTTCATGTAGTTTTGCAAGTGCTTATTCACCATGGACGGGTTGATACGGTCAAACAAGTCGTCGCCGGGCTGTTTGGGATCCTTTTTGAATATCCGCAAGTTTTTAAACACCTGCCGGTCAACTTCAACCTCTTGGTAAAACCGAATCGAGTCCTTACCGAGGAAATCAAAAATCACCTTGTTGGGTGGTTTCAACGTAACGTGCTCATACCTCAAGGAGCAACACCCCACGGTGTCGGCCTCGTCGTCCCCCTTTTCACCACCGGCTCTCAATGCAAACACGTCAATGAGATACGTCGCCGTGGCGAGCTGCCGGTCCTGCATCTTCTCCGACTTGAGCATCCTCGTATAGTCTCGCCTAATGGCATCGACGTGGTGACGCAAGTTTCTCGCCGTTTCAAACTTTTTAAAGTCCGACTGGCCCTTGACGGACGAGTTGGCGGCAAACCTCACATATTTGAACGAGTCGGCAATGTTTTCCCTCCACATGGCAAGCCAAGTCACGGTATTGTCGTGCCTTATCTCGCCCCACTTGTGCCCGGGGGGAGGCGCCGGCACCGGCACATCCTTGCTCAAGTTCAACGTAACTTGTTCTGGGTATACCCTCCGCTTCAATTTCCCCGTTTTGGGGTGGGCGCCACGGCCACGAAACAAACCAGGGGGTTCAATGCGGAAATTGCCCACGAGCTCCTTTCTGCCATTGAGAAAACAGGTTTTGAATGGCTCCTCGGCGCGCTCCTTCTCCTCCTTGAGCCTCTTTTTTTCATCTCTAGAAATGGCCTTTTTCTCCTCGCGTAGCTTTTCGAAATGGGCATACATTTTGGTAAAGTCCAACTTGTCAAACTCGGTGATGTCCACGCCGCACCCGCCGCACTCTTGCAACACTTGCTGGAAATCGGTGAAAAAGTTTTTTTGAAACACGGGGTTCTTGGCATGGTCGGTCTCCAACATGGCGCCGAAAAAGCCAGCCACTTCTTCAGCCGCTGGCGGCAACGTTACTGGTTGCCCATTGTAGTAGAGCTTGACGTGGGGTGGCAAGGGTTCGTACTCGGGCGGGAACATGACCCCATTGTGTTCAAGAGACTCCCATTTCTGGTCGCTGCCTTCGTCGTTTTCGCCGTTGGTTTCCCACCATTTGTAGCCTTGGTCCTCCTCCTCGTCGTTGTTGTTGTCTTGCGACTCCGTCTTGATGCTTTCGCTCTTGACCTTTGGCCCATTTGGCTTTGATCCATCCACCTTTTCACTCTTGAACTTTGATCCATTTGCCTTTTCATTCTTGACCTTTGATCCATTTGCCTTTTCACTCTTTGCCTTTTTTGCCTTGTTGGTTGCGTTTTCCTTCTTTGGCGACTTTGGCTCAGTCTTGACCTTCTTTGCTACTCCATTTGACAATTTGGTCTTTTTCCTGGCCAAGGCAATGTCTTCATCATCCGAATCAATAACATTATGCTTCCTCTTGGCTAGTGGTATATCTTCTTCCTCTTCTTGTTGTTCCTCCTTTTCAGAGTAATTGTCGTCAGAGTTGGGTAGCTTTGCCAACGACGATGCGTGTTTCCTCCTGGGCAATTTGGAAAGCACAGTGTCTTCCTCGTCCGACAAACTCATGCTCTGTTTCCTTCTTGCGTAGTTGGATTTGGAGAGATGTAAGTGAAGGAAGAGGAAGATGAAGAGAAAGAGAGAAAGAAAAAGAAAAAAAGTTGGGAGAAATCTACGTGTTTTTCTTTTTGGTAGCGTCTTGCTGCGGCACGGGTGCTCGCGCTGATGTTTGTGGTAGCGTGAGCACATTACCGAGGTGTTTATACCTGGTGATGATCTGCACAAGCATTCAAACGGGTTCAAGTGGAACGATCAGAGTGTGATGGTTGTGGTGTATATTCAGTTATATGTGATGGTTGTGGTGTATATTCAAATCATATATGATGGTTGTGGTGTATATTCAAATCATATATGATGGTTGTGGTGTATATTCAGTTTATATGTGAGGAAAAGTAATGTGTGTCTTTACATTTACACCTTTTGTCGACTTTTTGCGCCAATTTGGAGCAAAACCTGGCACAACAATACCCACCTCCATCACACTGCCAAAATATATATACAAATAACCATTACTTCATTAAACTATTACTTCTATACCTATGCAACCACATTCCAAAACTTTTCCCAAAGATTTCTGGGCGGCTCGTCATTCCAAACCATTTGGTCCACCTCTTTCACTCCAGTGTCGATGTCACACTCTTCCAACGGAAGCATAAAATTCTTCCATTTCCATGCCTCGGGGCCAAACCCATTGAAGATGAAGTGGAAAATGATCCAGGCCACAACAAACAAGATCAATGAGATATAAGCGGTAAAGAAACCACTGGCGGTAAAGTTCCAAAACACCTGGAACCCCTGGATGATCAAGATCAAAAAGATGAACCCGCAGGCATAATAGGCGCTGAATGGCATAAACAATGCCTTGAATGGCAACGAATTTCTTGAAATTCCCCTGCTTTTCAAGATATTCATAAACCTGATATGACTAACACTGATCCAGCCCCAGGCAATGAGACCAGCGGTGGCAACAATATTGAGCAACCAGTTAAAGGCAATGTTCCCCCCCTCAGACACGGCCAAGTATCCCAAGGCGCCAAATGCCGCGGTGAAAACCACCCCCACGTATGGAACTCCTCCCCGATTGGTCCAGAGAAACCATTTGGGGGCCACCTTGGCCTCAGCCAATCCATAAAGGATTCTCGAACCGCAATACACGTTGGAGTTGGCGGCGGAGATGATGGTGGAGACAATGACGGCGTTGAAAATGTGGGGCAACACCTTGGTGCCAGAGTTTTCCATGGC
>JAKTZW010000508.1:0-17546 GCA_030579015.1 Zhuliangozyma blackwelliae | reverse complement strand
AGCGACGCCGGCTCAGATGAGAACGATGGCATATACAAAGATGAGTTTGCGAGCACGGGTACTCAAGTGAAAACAACAAAGACTACTCCAGAGACACGCCAGGTCCGATTGATCTTGGACCACACCGCATTCGTGAGAGGCATAGGCAACATCAAGCGATGGTTCAATAAAGAATACGTCAAGCTGAGCATCACCAGAAGCAACGAAATTATCAAATTGAACTTGTTTATCCCGTCTTATACCTTGCACGAGTTTGAGTTTGTGAAAAAGGGAACTTCCATCACCGCCACCAATGCCAGAGAGGCGGTCAGATTCATTGACAACTGCTTGGAAGGCGACCATGTTGACACCCATGACCACATCAGGTACGACATTGAGCTTGAAGCCTCTGCCGGCGCGTCGCTTTCATGGGGCAAGTGCTTGGACTATAAGGTCCACGCACCCAAAGTCGAGGAGTTTCCAAACTACAAAACCAAGTTTGATTCACACTTTATAGGACAGCAGCTTCTGCTGGCCGAACATGGAAATGGAAATGGAAATGGAAAAGGCGATGCCAGTGGCGGGTTGTCGGAAAACTTTGATAGCTCTTTGTCGTTGAAGAAAAGAAACCAGGTCAACGACATCCAGTACGAAAACTCTCCCTCGTACCAAAACGCCCTTGCTCATGGAGACGACGCAGCGGAAATGCCAACAAGGTTAAGGTACTTGATAAGGACGTGCATTTACAAAAGGTTCATTGAGACGCCCCCGGCCAGCACCAGCAACAAGCGCGAATTGGAGGAGTGGAAATTGGTGACGGAAGATCCCATCACCAAGATCTGGGCAAGGAGCTTTGGCATTGATTGTGTCAATGTCAATGAGGCCGAGTTGTTGATTTTCCAAAACTACGACGTCAACCTGTTTAGAGCTTACAATCCGTACTCGACCGAGGAGGAGTTTGACCCTACAACCAGCATTTTGCAAAAGACAATCGACACAACGTTGTACTCATACACGGATGCGCACAAGGACCCGCCCCTGGTGATTGGAAAAGGGCGAGCAAAGGGAAAGGGAAGAGGGAGGGGAAAGGGAAAGGGAAAGGGAAAGGGAAAGGACCAAAAGACAGAGCAACGTGGGAGGTCAGTGGAGGGTATCGTGCACGAGGAAAACGAAAAGGAGGGCACATCCACAGTCAAGAAGGAGAGATTTGGAGCAATAAACTATGCTCCAAGAGGACAGGGTCAGTTGTGGAGGCCGTAAGGGGAACATATGCACCCCCCCTTACAGACATGTGCAGTTATTCCTATAGACGCACGCACGCAGTTATTCCCACCCACCTATCCACCCAAACACACACACATACACACCCACACACGCACACGCTTCGCTTTTGCTTTTGCGGAGCTGGAAGCACCCCGTGCGTATTGTAGTTTGCACAAAGAAGTCCGGGGAGAGTTCCCGTCAGTAGAACTGCCCCAGCATAAATAGTTTGAATATCTATAGCGACACCCCCGGCCCCCCCCCCAAAGTTGTCGATTTCACACGACCTTCTTTTGTATTGTTCGACCGAAATAAAGAAAAAAAAAAAACTCACAACAAAAAAAAAAAAAAAGAAAATAACTGTGACGAAGCTAGTGATTACCTTTCCTGTTTTCTATTCAAAGAGGTGTTGCAAATCAAACCCCAATTTGTTGGCAGTCTTTGGCTTTTCTCTTTATTTGCTTATCCATAGCCCATTATGAACCGTCCGCCATTGTCAAGGGAGGAGGTGCAGAGGATGATCCTGCGTTGGCACGAGTTGAGGACCCAGTTTGGAGACCAGGCCATGAACGTGCCCGAGTTTGCCCAAATCAGCAGGTTGCTAAACTTTATCAAGCAACAGCAACAGCGGTTACAGCAACAAGGGCAGCAACAAGGGCAGCAACAAGGGCAGCAACAAGGGCAGCAACAGGGGCAGCAACAACAGCCACCCCAGCAGCAGCAACAACAACAACCAGGTCCCAATAGACCTAGCAATCAGCAGCTACCCCAACAGTCGGTGCCCACGCCTCAACAGTTTCCAACTCCACAGGGTAGTTTTGCTCCAGTCCAACAGTATCCAGCTCAGACCCAATCGCCTGTGATTGGAGGTGCTTTGAATGCGTCTCACAGTGGAACCCCTATGGCTCAGAACGTCAACTTGATGGCACCCCAGAACGGTTTGCGGATGTCCAACCAGTTCAACAACCAAATGGTGCAGGGGCCGGGGCCAACATCAATACCACCACAGCAACAGCAACAGCAACAACAACAACAGCAACAGCAACAGCAACAGAAGCAACAACAACAACACCCACAACAATTTACGTCTCAGCAATCTCCCAACCAGATGTATAATCAGCCACTCACCACACAGGGTGCCGAGTCTGCATTCACCACCCAGCAGTTTCAATTGCTCAAGTCGCAGATCCAGGCAGGAAAGTACTTGACCAGGTCTCCCGGGCAAGCAGCCAACGCGCCAATGCCACAGAATTTGATTGCATTTGTCACCAGTGAGCGATCGTCTTATCCAAATGGAAAGTACATGGACGCGGTGAACAGGCAAGGCCAGCCAATGAACTTTAGCAACAATGCCAACATGCAAATTCCCATTGGCGGCCAGCAAATGCCACCCCAGCAAATGCAACAACAGCAACAGATGCCACCACAACAGATGCCACCCCAGCAGATGCCGCCGCACCAAATGCCCCAGCAGCAATTTCCACCTCAACAGCAACAGCAGCAGGCGCAGTTGCAGGCGCAGTTGCAAGGTCAGGGCCGCCAGCAGTCATTAAACGCCTACGGCATACCCTCACCATCAATCGGTGGCCAAGTTGAAGAAAAGAAAAAGGGCAAGAGAGGTCCCAAACCAAAGGCTCCGAAAAAGCCAATCAAGGAGGAAACGAGGCAAGATGTTCCTGTTGTCACCGAAATCAAACCAGAGATCCCGCCCATTGCCCCAACCCCACCCGGACCATTAGTCCTCATTGCAGACCCAGCGCCGCCGGTCAAGCTAGACTCGTTGATCCAGGCCACTGGCATCACCAACAAAACCATCATACCCATCAACAAGCCCAACATCCAAGTTGACTCGTTTGAGTTCCCCAACATTGTGGGTGAAAATGTGAAGGACATTTCGTTGAGCGCATTGTACACGCCCCAGAGCCGTATCCAATGGCCGTCATTGCTTCCCGAGGGTATCAGCATGGAGGGTGTCGCCGCCAACAAGGAGGCATTCACGATCCTCCAGATTGAGATTGAAAAAGACAAGTTGGCCAGCAGCATACAGGAGCTAGGCGACGGCGATGAGGTTTTGAAGAAGCAATTGGAAGCGCAGTTGACTCTGTTGGAGTTGATACCATACCAAAAGGAGGTTCGTGGGAAAGTGCTTGCACAGACCTGGTTCAACAAGTCGTTACTTCCCAACTCGCACCCCAACTTTTTGGCCAAGTTTATCCCGTTGTCGTTGGACAATGTGATTATGACCAACGAGTTGTACAGGAGCCAGCTCGAGTCGTTGATGAATGAACAGAACAAGAAGCACAACCAGACATTGGAAGAGATTATCCGGTTTAGTGGCCGCGCCAGTATCAAAACGGGGCGGAAAGCAGACAAAGTGGCGAGGTTTGTCACCAAGGTCAACAGCTTCCACAACAACACGGCCAAGGAAGAGCAAAAGAAGTTGGAAAAGATGGCGAAGCAGCGTTTGCAAGCTTTGAGGCTGAACGACGAGGATGCGTACTTGAAATTATTGGACCACACCAAGGACACAAGAATCACGCATTTGTTGAAACAAACCAACCAGTTTTTGGACTCGTTGGCGCAGGCTGTCCAGACGCAGCAAAAGGAAGCTGTTGCAAGCACGGGGCGTGGAGCTGTTGAAGAAAGCACGGTTGAAGACGGCGACCGAGAGAAGCTCGACTACTACAGTGTTGCCCACCGTATCAAGGAAGAGGTGACCAAGCAGCCATCCATCTTGGTTGGGGGCACGTTGAAGGAGTACCAGTTGAAAGGGTTGCAGTGGATGGTGTCGTTGTTCAACAACCACTTGAACGGTATCTTGGCCGACGAAATGGGGTTGGGTAAAACCATTCAGACCATTTCGTTGATCACGTACTTGGTTGAGGTGAAGAAGATCCAGGGCCCGTTTTTGGTAATTGTTCCATTGTCGACGCTTACCAACTGGAACTTGGAGTTTGAAAAGTGGGCGCCAGCCGTGAAGAAGATTTCCTACAAGGGCACACCGAACCAGAGAAAGACAATGCAGTACGAGATCCGCGCCGGTAATTTCCAAATCTTGTTGACCACGTTTGAGTACGTCATCAAGGACAAGGCGTTGCTTGGCAGAATCAGGTGGGTACACATGATTATCGATGAGGGTCACCGTATGAAGAATGCCAGCTCCAAATTATCGGAAACCTTGACGCAAAACTACCACAGCGACCACCGGTTGATCTTGACCGGTACTCCGTTGCAGAACAACTTGCCTGAGTTGTGGGCATTGTTGAATTTTGTGTTGCCCAAGATTTTCAACTCGGTAAAGTCGTTTGACGAGTGGTTCAACACCCCGTTTGCAAACACCGGTGGGCAGGACAAGATTGAGTTGAGCGAAGAAGAAACGTTGTTGGTGATTAGAAGATTGCACAAAGTCTTGAGGCCGTTTTTGTTGAGAAGATTGAAGAAGGACGTTGAGAAGGACTTGCCCAACAAGGTGGAGAAGGTGGTCAAGTGCAAGATGTCTGCCTTGCAGTCCAAATTGTACCAGCAAATGTTGCGATACAATGCATTGTTTGCTGGCGATCCGGAAACGGGGTGCGTTCCCTTGGCAATCAAGAATGTCAACAACCAGATCATGCAGTTGAAAAAAATCTGCAACCATCCGTTTGTGTATGCTGACGTTGAAAACTTGATCAACCCCACCACCGAGAACAACGACCAGATCTGGAGGGTGGCGGGCAAGTTTGAGTTGTTGGACAAGGTGCTCCCCAAGTTTAAGAAGACGGGGCACAAGGTGTTGATCTTTTTCCAAATGACCCAAGTCATGGATATCATGGAGGACTTTTTGAGGCTCCGCGACATGAAGTATATGAGATTGGACGGTGGGACCAAGGCCGACGATAGAACCGAATTGTTGAAATTGTTCAATGCTCCAGACTCGGACTACTTTTGTTTCCTCTTGTCGACTCGTGCGGGTGGGTTGGGGCTCAACTTGCAGACTGCCGACACCGTCATCATTTTCGATACCGACTGGAACCCGCACCAGGATTTGCAAGCGCAAGACAGAGCCCATCGTATTGGCCAGAAGAACGAGGTGAGGATCTTGCGGTTGATTACGGAAAACTCGGTGGAGGAAATGATTTTGGAGAGGGCGCATGCCAAGTTGGAGATTGATGGCAAAGTCATCCAGGCTGGTAAGTTTGACAACAAGTCCACCGCTGAGGAACAGGAGGCGATGTTGAGGGCGTTGATTGAAAAAGAGGACGAGCGCAGACACCGGGGTACCGAGGAAGAGGAAGAGGATTTGGACGACGATGAGTTGAACCAAATCATTGCCCGGAACGACGAAGAGTTGGTCACATTTAGACAACTCGACGAAGAGAGGTACGTGGCAACCAGAGATGCGGCGTACCCCGCGAGACTCTTTACTGAACAGGAGTTGCCCGAAGTTTACAAGAGGGACCCCGAGGAGTTGTTCCGAAAGGGCGACGACGAATTGAAAGAGTACGGCCGTGGCACCAGAGAGCGGAAGAGAGCATTTTACGACGACAACTTGACCGAGGAGCAATGGCTCGAGCAGATTGACGGGATGGTATCTGACGGCGAGGACGATGAGAGCGACACCGAAGTTGAGTCCAAGCCGCGTAAGAAGGTGAAACGCCGTGCCAAGTCCAGAGCACCAGAAGACGAGGACGATGACGAAAACGAGAATGAAGCTGGAACTGGAACTGGAACTGGAACTGGAACCGAGACCGGAAATGAAAACAAGACTGAGAACGGGAGCGAAACCAATTCATCCGAGACTGCGTCGTCCAAGCGTGCGGCCCCAGAGGACACGGACGACTTTGTGCCTCTCAAGAGACAAAAGTCGGCAACGCCAAGGTCGGCGACGCCCCGGCCAGGAAGAGGGAGACCTCCAAAGAGCGGCCGTGGACGGGGCAGGGGTAAGTTGTTGGCCCGCACCGCTTCGATCCCCGACCCGTTGACACCAGAGGAAAGAGCACACTTGCAGTACACCATGGAAAACATTCTCGGGTTGATTATCAACTATAAGAATGAGCACAACAGAAAGCTCAGCGACTTGTTCCTCGTCAAACCGTCCAAGAAGTTGTACCCGGACTACTACGTGTTGATCAAGAACCCAATTGCCCTTGACGTGATCCGGAAGAGATTGTCCACAAGGACGTATAGCAACATCAGAGAAGCGTTGGAGGATATCCACTTGATGTTTAGCAACGCAAGGATATATAACGAAGAAGGGTCGATTGTGTTTCAAGATGCAACGGTTCTCGAGAAGTTGGCCATGGAAAAGTTCAGAGACTTGTCCAATCTTTCGCAAGACGAAATCAACAAGACGTTGGACTTTGAGGGGTTTGATGAGATGTTTTCGCTCAAGCCATTGGCGCCGCATTCTGCCATCAAGCAGCCCATCGAGCTGAAGCTCGAAAAGTTGGACAACGGAGAGACTATAGATAGTCCATTGGTGGGAGTATCCACCACTGCCGGCACCGAGGCATCCACGCCAGCCACACTTGACACATGAGTAGACCAAAGGAGGCACTACTCTCATGATGTTTAACTTTATTGGATAAACTTTATAATATACGATAATTTGTTTTTTTTTTGAAGTGGTTATGTGGGAGTATACAGAGGAAGCGTGTCGTCAATCTCGCGGTTATTGACAGCGTCATTAATCACCTTGTTCAATTTCTCCACAAACTGGAATAGTCCACCGTCATGGAACCGTATCTCGCCTTTGAAGTACTGGTTCGGGGGGAACCCATCACTGGCAATGCTGGGTTCGGTGGCGCTGTAAAACATAAACTCCCAGTAGTTTGCCCCAAACCAGGGGGCTTGTAGTTTGTGTGAGAGCTGTAGAATCGGGGCCAAGTTAAGGTCAACCAGGAACGTTTCCATGTCACCCTGGGTGGCAGTGATAAAGACGAGTCGCTTTGATGTGAGGTACAAGTAGCCGTCTTGGGCGGCCACTTTCAAGTTGCCGCCGCTCTGCTGGGTTATGGCAATCGACTGTCTTGCGGTGGGTGTTTTGTACTGCAAAGTTTCTAGCCTATCGGTGCTGACCTCAAAGGGTAAGCCGGCGCTATCGCCCAAAGAATAGTTTGGCTTGAGTACGACTCCGTTGATGGACATGTTTGGGAAAGGGCAAAGGGGTGAGGGCAAAGGGTTGAAGGGGTGAAGGGGTGAAGGGAGAGTTGAAGATTTGTTATCAAAAAGGAGGAGGCAACAAACAAACAAAACTAAACAAAAACATAACCTACAAAAAAAAATAAAACAAAAGCATATAGACGGAAAAAAAAAATCTGCGTTTTTGCATCTTTGCTCATCACATCTACCTTCTCCCCCCCCCCCAAAAAAATGTCCAAGATCCCCAAGTTGGCCAAGGGACTACGGTCATTCAACCCCGCGTTTGCAGAAGCGTTTCAAAACTACTACTCGCACACGTTTTCTCGCTCCAACATCAAGAACCCCGTGGCGTGTCAGGCAATCATTGACCAGTTGGGGTTGAAGAAGCAGTACCCCCAGCCATCGCGCCTAGATATCATAGATGCGCACCCCGGGTTGGGGTTGTTTTCGACCATGATCAACTACGAGTTGAAACCCAAGACGCATGTGTTGATGGAGAATGTGGAAAGGCAGGCGCAGTATCTACAACGATTGTTGGAGGGCAACACCAACCACCAGAGCGAGAGCTGCTTTAAATTGTACGAAAAGAACCCCTTCCACTGGAGCTCTTACGACTCTTTGATCAACGACGACAAAGTCATCCAGCCCAGGGTCCAGCCGTGGGACAATGTCCATGACGAGCTACTCGTGGTGGCGAACTGGGGCGGCAGGGATGACGAGAGCGTGCTTGCGCAGTGGATAAGCACGTGCGCCTATCGTAACTGGCTATTCAAATACGGCAGGGTGAGATTGGTCCTCACGATACCGGCAAAGTCGGCCAAGAAGTGGTTCTGCGGAGTGGGGTTTCTGAAACGCGGGAGAACGTGTTTGAAAAAGGAAGTGTATACCGAGTCTCGGTTGATTGCCATCTCCGACATTGACGAGCCCACGGGAGCGGGGTACGATCCAAGGATCCTTGTGGCGGAACAGCCGTTGGTGATCCCTCGGGCCGATTTTGCTGGCTCCGGCGACGTGGCGATTGTCGAGATGATAGCCAAAAGGGGCGAGTCGCACATTGAGTTGATGGAAGAAATAGACCCGCTCATGTTGTCCATGTTTATTGATAAAAAGACTCCCTTGGGCAACCAGCTTCCCAAACTAGCCCTTGGCGCCGAGTACTTGAAGCAAACCCTCCGCGCTGACATTTTGAACAAGAGTCCGGTTCAGCTTAGTGCGGAAGACATTGTTGTGTTTGCTCAAGCGTACCACGACTGGCCGTTTAAGCCTTCGTACGAGGACGTGATGAATATTCAACAGTCCGAGGAGATAGGTTAGGTTGTGAGGGCGCGCTACTCACTCATTTGCTGTACATAGAAAATCCTAAACATTTGACCTTAGTGGAGCCGTGGTGCATCTTTGCGGCACCTCTATTCTCTTTTTGACCATCAGCGGCGATGACCGGGGGAGGATTGACCCCAGAAGAAGGGACTCTTGTCTTTGCAGCATTGGGTTTTGGTTGTGTTGTTGGTGTTGTTGATGATTCTGGAGTTGTTGGGGATCCTGGAGTTGTTGGAGATCTTGGTGTTGTTGGAGATCCTGGAGGTCGTCGTGATGCCCTTGGTGTTGTTGGAAATTAAGCTCTTCAAGGCTCTCCAGCCCATCGTTTACCTCTTTCCCCGGGGGTGACCCCTCGCTCAAGTCCGAATACACCGACGACAGACGGGTAATCTCTTCAGGAGGGTTCTCGTTGCTATTGCTTTCAGCCGTCTGTTTGCATTTGTCCATAAATGCTTGATGCGACTGGAGGAATGCAAGTGTGAATGAAGCAAAAGACACCAACTCAAGAAACAGAAACAAGACAGAACACTTTAAGGAAAAACGGGAAACCAACACAAGAATGACAAATGCGCAGCAGACCGTGTTGACCACCATGAGCGAAATCAAGTTGATATAATGCCACATGGTGGACTCCTCAACCACGAGTAGCACGAGATAAAGGACAAAAAGAACCACCGACGCATAAAGTATACCGGTGATACCCACGCACTGCAACACGCCAAACTGGACCGTAGACCGCACAACCTTTTTGGCATTCAACGACTCTGGAAAGAGGTCATGCAACACTGAAAAGATAAAGTCACCGGCAAGCTTAAAGTGGCGATCATTGGGGAAGAATACCATCATACGTGGGAGTTGTTGCACCACAAAACTCCTGACTCCAAGGCTGCCGAGTTTGTCCTGCTTCAACCATCTGGTTTTGGCCAAACTTTCACTCAACATCACACTCACCTCTCCCCTATTCCAGCTGACCAAGGGGCGGGTGACAATTGTGGTGTCATTGATGTTGTTCAAGTAAACTTGTTCGTTCCGCAAATACATCCCGTGCAAAACACTTTCCAACCGCCCCGACGTCGATGACGAGTTGTGGTCACTAAAGTGTGGCTGGGCAAGAAGAGCTACAATGTCAATCTCCCCAAAGTAGAGTGTGATATCCAAAGTGAGTTGGTTGACAAGGTTGACAAAGAGCAACCACAAAAACAAGTTTCTGAGTTTGTAAGCCACGCACATGTCGTGCTCCACGTTTTTCCACGGAGACGATCCCCACTTGTTGCTGGATTTGAATATCGAGGCGGGGATTCCGGATATTATCTTTGGTAGGGTCATGGTTGGTCGTGGTGGGTTTCTTTGTGATGGTGGTGGAAAGTCGTATACTTTTTTGTTTTGTTGTTTTGTTTTTTTTTTTGTTTTTCGCAGCCCAGATAGAGAGGGAAGGGGGAGGGGGAGGGGGAGCAACAAGAAAAAGGAAGGACTAAATGGACTAGTGTATTATTTTTATTTAGGGCAAGGGAAAGAGAAGTTGTGTTATATACAAAAGAGAGAGAGCTAATCAATGTTTGGTAAGTTGGCAAAGAGCGTCACTAGCTTCTCACTGTTAAACACACCTTCTTTGCCAAAGCCAAAGTACGAGGCATTTGGCAACGCAGCCATTAAAGCCACGACCGATGGCCCCACAAACGATTCTTGCAGTTTGGACTCTGCTTCTTCCTCCAAGCGGCCCGCTTCCTGGACGTTTCGAACAGCCGACTTTGACGCCTCGTGAGCAGCCATGGATGCAGGCATTCTTCTCCTCTTTGGTGGCGGCAATCCGTCATCGCCATCATCATCTGCATCAGCATCACCATCGCCATCTCCATCGTAGTCATTGCCAACCCCACCTTGGCCAATCTCTTCCCTCTTGATCAAATTGACCCCGCCCAACTTGTACCTATCGGTAAACAAATCAACAGGGTCGTCATTGGGGAACAATTGTTCACACTTTTTGGCAAAACTATACGTCACGTCCAACGAAAGGTACGTTGCGGCAAATGCAATATACTTTCGGTACAATACCTTCAAGTACCTCTTCTTGGTCGCCAAGTCCCTTTCCTTCTTTCTCTTTGTCAACGGGTCGAGGTGAGGCGAGGCAATCTCCTCCTGCAATGCAGTAATCTCCTTTGAGAAACTCGCGTCAGAAGTCTGAATCACGCTCCTGATTGTATCCACATCATTGGTGACAATCAAGTAGTCCAAGTACGCAACCAAAAAGGGTCCCGTGGATGCGAAAAACTTTTTGCCCAAGTCAAACACTTTTAACGCCGTTTTCTTGTTATCAGCATAATGTTCAAGCAAGGCACTTTCAACGTACATTTGGTATCCAATGGCGTCAAACTTTCTGGCCACTTTGAAAACGTTCCTGGCTTCCTTCATGCCGCCCACCCGCTTGCTTGCTACCATGAGCTTGATGTACACGAGGGTCACGACGTCTGCTAGTTTCGCCAACGCATTTTCGAGGGACAAGAGTTGCCGCGAGTCTGCCAACGAGACCTTGAAACCCGGATTCGGCAAACCAACATTTCCGTTTTTGCCATTGCCATTGCCATTGTCGTTGTCATCCCCGTCGTCGTCATCGTTGTCGTCCTCCACATCTTCCTTTGGCCTGATTCGTTCGTTCAACTCGTCCATCTGCACCTTGACCTCATTGTAATCGCTGGTCAATGCGTGGATCAAGTTGTTGAAAACTTCCTTGGCCTGCTCAAACGCATTGTCTTTTTCGTATAGCTCGGCTAGCTGGAACGTGAGGAGCATGCTTTTGCGGTTGAAAACAAGGCCATCCTTGAGTAGGCTTATACATACACTGCGGTTCCCCTCCTCGTTCTGCAAAAGAAGGTACTTGACATTTTTGAACCAGATTTCCGGCACAAAAGGTAGAGCGGCACTTGCTTGTTTAAACACATACTCCACACGCTTCGAGAGCAGGGCGTCGTCCTTGAACTCGAGGGTGTTTTTCTTTTCCAACTCGATCCAGTTGAGCCAGTACCTCAACTGCTGCTGCACCGTCTCGTCGTCACCATGGTATGGCGTTATTGTTCTTTTCAACTTTTTTTCGGTAATGTGGTTCCACTCGGTGTTCCAAGACCTGGCAAGCATAAACTCAGCTGACTTTTCGGAAATGAACTTTTGAGCCGTGGTTGGATTCAACTCGTTCTCCCACTTGGTATACTGAGACCACGATGTCTCAATGTTGACCGTGGGGATTACTAAGAATTTCTTGTATACTTTTCTAATTAAGTCCACCTTTTGCTGGTGCTCCCAATTGGCATTTGGTGTCCACGATTTCAAGAATCCAATGTAATCGTTCCACAAGGCGTCGCTCTGCACGTCAATGCCGACTTTGCCAATGGCAAACTCAAACGCCTGAATCACGGTCCCGCGAGCCTTGTCGCCCCCGGTGACGAAGTCGGTGACGCTTCTCACATAGTCGACGTACAACCGACACAACTCAACGCTGTCGGTGACGCCAAAACACTGCTGGAAAAGCTGCTCCACTTTCTGCTTCTCCCCGCGGTTTAGTTCGTACTTGATATATCGAACCCATTGAGACCCCTAGAAACAACTGTTAGTACTAATAATCTTTGTGTGTGTGGAACAAGAAGGTGGAAGCAAAGTAGAAAATAGTGGCGATAGTCAATAAGGAGTTTCAAACATTGAACCAGCAAAAAAGTCCTCCCTGTATCTCTTCCTCCCAATGGAAATATACAATACATAGTACACAGCACCAGTAATTGAATCAATGATGAGCCAATGATGGGCCAAACATGTGCCAAAGATGGGCCAAAGATGTGCCAAAGATGAGACAAAGGCAAAGCCAAAAAATTGGACATGCCAGAGTCCGGCCTTGCATTACCTCCTCACCATCCATCAACCACCTATTTTTCTTTTCCTAAACTTCCTCCCCTTCAATCCACTCCCATCTGTCATATAACAGCTGTACATACATCATACTTGAAAACCTGCAAGTACTTGTCAAAGGTGTTTCTCACTTGTTCTTGGCTGTCTTTGGTCAACACAGCATCTATTAGCTTGATCCATTTGGAATAGTCTGATGGGTTTGTCTCGAGCTCTTCTTCTAGCTGGCCGATCTTGTCCAACGCTAAGCGCTTGGGTTTAGCTTGCTGAATAAACATTGAAGCGGCAACCATTTTTGTGATGGAAAAAGGAAACAAGCAGACACTGAAAAACAAGTAGCTGGTTCCAAAAAAAAAGGGGTGATTTCCAAAGAAAAAACAGTCGGCACGATAGAAAGTCAACTGATTGTTCAAGGTGAGCCCTATGTGAGTCTGTGAGTTTGGCGACGACGGCTAAGTGGTGATGTTGGATTTTGCTTCACCGTTTTTTTTTTCTCCCTTTCTCTTCTCCTTTCGTCACCTTTTCTCTCTTGTTGCAATTGGGGAAGAGAGAGAGAGAGAGAGAGAGACAAAAAAAAAAATAACAAAAACTGTGCCTGGCTAGTTGAACCCACCGACACGACCTCGTGAACCTCTTCACCACACCATCAAATGATCCAGCTTCACATATGGGGCCACAACCAGGAGGTGTCGGTGATATCTCCAGAGAGTCTAGCGGCTGTGTGGTTGGTTAGTGCTGCATTGCACAAGGACACACCGTTTGAGGTTGTCACGTCGTGCAACACTAACTTGTCCGAAACCAACCAATTGCCCGTGCTTGTGGCGCAAGACGGCACCACGTACAGTGGGTATAGCGAGATAGCGCGGTACATTGAAAGAACATATCGCGGAGGAAACGGAAAGTACGTGCCAAGCGTTGACTTGCTGCTGGACAACCAATTGTTGAACAAGTGCCTTCTCAACACCATCGACACCAAGATCCAATACCTCAACCAGTACAACTTGTACGGCAACACGCAAAACTACGAAAAGTATACCCGCAAGTTGTTTGCCAACTACTTTCCCTTTCCCATGATGTACAACCAGCCGCTAAAGTTTTACAATGCCGCCCAGGACCAGGTCCAATTGCTAGGGTTGAATCGAGCAAGGACATCCTTTTTTGATTTCTCGAGCGACGTGCCGCAGACGGAGTACTTTAACGACGAGGTGTCTGACGGCGAGAAGGAAGACGAGGTTGCGTTGAGCTCGTTGCACGAACGGCAATTGTTGCAGAAATCGAAATCGAAGCAGGCGTTGAAGGAGCTGAAGAACTCGATGCGGTGTCTTGTTTTGTTGAACCACTACTTGAACGAGACAATGAGCATTTATAAAAAGGGGGCAAAAGACAATGAAGCAGAGGATAATGGTAAGGAGTTTGGGTATCTTTTTGGCGACGCTCCCTCGTCGTCGGAATTGTTGTTGCACGCGTACTTGACGTGCTTGACTACCGATGCATTGCCCGATAAGTTTATTGCCAACTATTTGCGGTTGAAACACGGGAACTTGATGGCATTTGTGCAGAAAAGCGTAAACCAGTTGGACTCGTTGGTTGACAGGACGAGCTTCCGCGGTCCAGTGGGCGTTGAAGTGCCGAGCTTGTTCAACGAAGTGGCATACTGGACGGGTTATGTCAAGTACTGAAGTTACCCGGCACCGCGCAATGGAGGAGAAGAGACAAATGAGATTCATTTTTTTTTCTGTTCTTTTTCGTTCTGTTCTTCTTCTTACTTCTTCTTTTCCTTAGATTCTCTCACCAACACCCTCCTATCCATTGGAGGAGGGATGTACATAGTAGCTGCTCAATAAACAAATCACACCAAAAGGGATCACCTTTCATGTAGTAATTACATGTGGCAAGTTTTAGTTTCATTTAGTACCATAATCAATGTACTAAGCGATGGGTCATATTGCCATAAATTGATTTGTCGATACCAGCTAGATATCTTTTGTATTTGATCTGACAAAGGAGTTTATTATCTACTGGAAAGACCAACATTTACACCTACCTACCTGCTCTCTCTCTCTCTCTCACTCTCAAGTAGACCTGTTTTGCCTCTCCTTCGGCGTCATCCATCTCATTGGACGGCCCTTCGGCCATAATATTAAACTAAAAGAAAAAAAAAATACCGCGCCGTTTTTTTTCTTTTCCTTCTTTCCATCTTCTCTGTTGAAACCAAACTCTTGATCACAACTCTTATTTGAAGCATTTGCATTGGCATTTGCAAAAAAAAAACAACAAAACAAACCAACAAACAAACCAACCATAAAACACCAAAAAGCACTACTAGCCTGTATCGTTCTCATAGCTGTGGACCTAGACCATGAAGATTACACCACTAACAGCAGTGTTGGCCGCTTGCGTCGTCGCGTCGGTTAATGCTTCCGCCGTCCCCGACTTGCCGGTGGAGACTGCACCCCCCGAGGTGCCACACCAGGAGCACTTGTTCAAGCGGATGCGGGAAGTCATAATCAACAAAGACTATGCCAGGAAGCAAGCACAAAAGAAAGCAACCACCACCAGCGCCACTCCTCCCCCCCGGTGGAGGCGCACTGTGCACGGCCAGGTGGAAATCGTCACCCCAACCATCATTGCGGGAGTCACCTTTGCCGCCGAGCCGCCATCCACCACCAATGGATTGGAGCCGTGGGTGAGTATCAAGGACGATGGGTCACCAAAGACGATCAAGCCGGAAATGAAAAACGGCCGGATCAAGAATGGCCAGCCGGAGTACTCCACCTGGTTCCAGACGGCAACCACGATTGTGTATACCAAGGAGGAGTTGAAGGCACACAATATGGAAGATGGAGAGGTGTTTGAGGAGGTCAAGTACATCCCCGAGGACTTGAGTGACCATGTATTGAGCCCCTTGATTAGGTGTACGCCTGATAGGTACAAGATGAAGGGCATTGGCAGAGACAAGCTGTCCGAGCCGTTCTGTACCCCCAAGGACAATGTGCGGTTGAAGATGGACAATACGTACTTTGTCACCTGGTACAGTAGGTTTTTCAGCGACGATGTAAAGAACATCCGGATCCACTTGAGCCATATTAAGGAGAGTTTGAGGGACAAGGGGTTGAAGAAGAGGGAGGACACAGTGGACGATGAAGCAGCGGGAGACGCAATTGAAGCACCAGCGGGAGAGGCAACAAAAAATAAAGAGCAACTCCAAGTGGACAAGAGGTCGGCAATCATTGAAAATGGCGGCAAAATCGACGAGCTTAGTTTCTACACGTCAGACTGGACCGAGAACGAAAAGGGCTACTTCCCCTTGTACATTGACGAAAAGTGGTTTGGCGATAACTACTGGAGAAAGGTCTTGGTCTCTATCCAGCCCGACAATATTGCCGACGACGACTTTGACTACTTGGCCAACTCCATCGTGATTGAAATCTGGAAGGGCGCCAAGGTCTCCAAGGGCCACCTTGAAGATTTACAGAGATTGGAGGAGAAATACGCCAACCGCCACATGAACAATATCGAGTTTGAGGAAGGCATTGACTATGAAAAGTATTTCATCATGATGACCATGCCCTTGTGTGTGATTTTGGCGGCGGTTGGGATGTGGATGTTTGTTACCTACAACAAGATTGACTTGAGTCACTTGAAAAAGAGATCTTTTGCCAGGGGCAGGACCACGCACAAAAAGTTGCCGTTTGTCAGGGGTGCTGCTCGGAGCGCCCAGCACCACGAGTTGCCTCAATTCAGCTCAGATGTCAAGGATGACTAGTCTGGTTTGTGTTTGTTTATAGGAGGCCAATTAATCACTTTTGTTTTGCTTTCCTCTGGTTGTGCCACCATTTTTTTGCTTTCCTGTGGTTACCATTTTTTTTGCTTTCCTTTGGGGGGCATTGTCTTTTTGCATCATATTTACACCAGTGTAACCACCAAGGTGGGGCCGGCCAAGTCGTGTGGTTGCTGCAGATGACACGGGTAACCACGGGGGTCAAAGGAGCTGACGATCACAAAAAACAAAAAATACAATGCACATATATATATATATAAACAGGCAATCCTATATTGTTTACAGCCGTTGATACTGATACACATCGCCTCGCCGTTTTTAGTTTGCTAACAAGGTCATCAATCATTCAAGTACTAAACCTCAAATAATAAAAAAAAAAGAAAACGGACTACCATTCCCTATCTGACCCAAAGAAAAAAAAAAAGCAAAAGGCACAAAAATCCACTTTACGCTACAGTCCGGCACCCAACGAGTAGACTACATCAACAACAGCATCACCAACAATGATTCAGCTCCCCGATTGGAACCAGGGCTGGATACTCACCACAATATCGTCGCTACTATGCGTGCTAGGTACACTTGTTATCTATGCTGACGACATATACTATTTGCTCTTCCCGCGGTGGATTACCCGGCGGTACAAGTTTGAAATCAAGGAAAACTACCATTTCCTCAACGGCTCACTTGCGTTTAGTTCCGGCTGCTTGATCTTCACCTCGTTGTACCGCCTCCTTCCTGAGGCGTTAAAGTACATTGCCATTTCGTATGAAAAGAAGCACGGAGGGCCAGCGGTCGACGAGGGTTTGGACAAGGTGAGCAGCAAGACATTGAACTTTGTGCTTATTGGAAGCTATACCTGCGGCATATTGATTTGTCTTTTGTTCAATTTTGTCATGCATTTGATCACTTCGGAGAGTGTGGTGCATTGCAATCACGGCAATGACGTACGCAGCCATGAGCACCAACACGGAGAGAGAGAGCATACAAGTTATGGAGAACATGTGGGGCATGAGGCACACGAAGTACAGACAGAAGAACGGGCTGGCTTGAGCAGCGTTGCCAAGAAGATTGGCGACAATGCTGAGTTGGGCTGCTTGACCGTGGCGGCGTGGCCAGAAGGGCAGGAGATGCACATTGAAGTGGACGAAAACACCCCGCTTGCCGGGAACCGGTCATTAAAGCTGCGCAAGTCGATCTTGCA
>JAKTZW010000507.1:0-17574 GCA_030579015.1 Zhuliangozyma blackwelliae | reverse complement strand
AAGATGATGATCCCCGACCCCGAGTTGGCCGAGATGTCGCAGTTGTTTTTGCGAGTCCACATTATTGGCGTCCCGGGGTTGATCTTTTTTGAGGCGGGAAAGAGGTTCTTACAGGCGCAGCACATTTTCAACGCCGGCACCTATGTGTTGATGGTGGTTGTGCCCATAAACTTTTTTCTCAACTGGTTGTTGGTGTGGCATCCAAGAACCGGGTTGGGCTACGTGGGGATCCCGTTGGCCATTGGTGCCACGTACTGGTTGATGTCGTTGTTGATGCTTGCATACGTGGTGTGCATCAATGGTATTGAGTGCTGGGGCGGGTTTGACAAGAAGGCATTGACAAACTGGAAGCCAATGTTGTCGTTGGCCATCCCGGGAGTCATTATGGTGATGGCCGACTTTCTTGCCTTTGAGGTGTTGACCATATTGGCGGCGAGCTTTGGCACCGAGGCGTTGGCGAGCCAGTCCATCGTGAGCAACATTGCCTCGTTGTGTTTCCAGATGCCGTTTGCCATTGCCGTGGCGTTGAGCACAAGAATCGGCCATTTTATTGGGAAACGGGATATCGCCGGCGCCACAGTTTTGGGCAACTTGACCTTTGTCCTTGGCGCCGTGACTGGCGTGCTCAATTTTGTGGTGTTTTACTTTGGGAGGGATCTTTTGGGGAGATTTTTCACCCAAGATGAGAAGGTGTTGGAAATCACCAAAGGGTTGTTGGTGATTGCCGGGGTAAACCAGGTGGCCGACTCGGTGAATGTCATTTGTGCTGGTGTCTTGCGTGGACAGGGGAAACAGAGGGTGGGATCGATACTCAATATGATTTCGTACTACATCCTTGCGTTGCCGGTGGGCTACTGCCTTGCCTTTAAAGCCAACCTCGGCTTGAACGGGTTGTGGTACGGTCTTATATCGGGGGTTGTGTTTTTAGCATTCACAGAGGGAGTGACCATCTATTTCTCCAACTGGCACAAGATTATAGAGGCGTCTCACAAGATGCATGATAGTGTATAGAAATTGAGAGGCGCGTATACACTAACCAAAGACAAGCAAAGACAAAAAGCCAAAAGCAAAAAAAAAAAAAAAAAAAAAAAATTTAAATCTCATCGCAGCAGCATCAACATCGACATCAACATCAACTATGCCACGCAGATTCGACAAGAGAAACGCAAATACATACAACGTGGTGCATAGAGCACACGACGATGCCAGGTTCTACGACGACGAGGCGTCTGCACATGTCTTGGTCCCTGGCCGCCAGGGCAAAAAGGCTGCGACCAAAAAAGTGTTTACCACCACCGAGTTGAAGGAGGTAGTGGGGAACGACGTTAGGGAGAACGAGGGGTTGGCGGCCCAGTATGGGATCACGTTTGACGACTCAAAGTACGACTATATGCAGCATTTGAAACCAATAGGCAACGACTCTGAGGGTGTTTTCATCTCCGCCAAAAACGACAAGCCGGCCAAACCAGCCACGATTGAAGACTTGTTCAAGGACCAGTTGCCCTCGGAGACAAAGAGAAAGGTGGCGAACGATTTGGATCAAAACATACCCGACGAGTTGAAAGGGTTCAACCCCAACATGGACCCGCGGTTGCGGGAAGTCTTGGAGGCGTTGGAGGACGAAGCGTATATCGAGGGAGGCGAGGAGGGCGACGACCTCTTTGACAATTTGCTAAAATCGGGACAAGTCCACGATGAGGAGTTTTACGAGCACTATGATGGCGAGGGGGAGGGAGATGAAGAAGATGACTACGACGAGTGGGATTTGGACAACTATGAAGACGAGTATGCTGAAAAGTACGAGTCTGGAATACCGGAAGAGTCTGTGCACGAGGGGGTGAATACCCGCTGGCAGAGAGACGTGTTTAAGTTTAAGAAGGATACAAGGAATAAGGACAACGACTGGGACTCGGACGATAGCTTTGACGAGGAGGATGAGGAAGAAGAGGAGGAAGAAGAGGAAGAAGGAGCAAAAGAAAGGGGCGAGGCGGACACTGTGGGAGAACTACCTGACATAAATGGCAAGAAAAAGGTGTCCAACACAAAGTTGAGAAAGAAAAAGGGAGCAATGACCGACACGTCTTCCTTTTCCATGTCGTCTAGTGCGTTGTTTAGAACCGATGGGTTGCAACTACTTGACGATAGGTACGAACAAATGAACAAGCGGTTCACCAAACCCCAAACCAGACAGTCCCACACGCCGTTTGACATGAACAAGGAGAGGGGCGACTTTGAAAATTTGCTTGACGACTTTTTGGACAACTATGAGTTGGAGTCTGGTGGGAGAAAGTTGACCAAGAAAGATGAGGAGAGAGACAAGCTCCAGATTGCTGCTAGCTCAGTGACCAAGGGGAAGCAGGGAAGGAAGAAGGGCTTGTCTCTGCAGTTGAGCGACATGAAGATATAGATCAATAGATGGATGCAAACACCTTCCCCCCATACTTGCCAAACTATAGTGCCCAGCAAAAAGAGGCAAAGGGTCGTGTACTATGACTGGGTGTAATATGTCAGAAAAATTTTCCCTAGACAACAAGCAGAACCACAAACCAAAAAAAAAAGCAAAGCAAAAAGAGGGACAATATACACCACAAGCAGTCAACTCTCTGGAGACATCCGGAGTTTTTTCAAAAACCGCCCACCATACGAGTATCAGTCCAATCAACTATACGAATAGCGTTGTATTTGTCTGTTATTTCCTTTGCTATAACTTTGCTATCGTATTGCTTCTACAACACCCATCGCAACAGCAACAGCAACACCGCGCTCATGTCTACCCGCCAACACCATACAGTCACTTCGGTCTCCCGGGTATATGCCGACGCGCTAGCCAGCAAGCCCCAGTCGTACTGGGACTATGACGAGTTGAATATCAAGTGGAACGCCCAGGAAAACTACGAAATCATCAAGAAGTTGGGCAGGGGCAAGTACTCGGAGGTTTTCCTCGGGATAGATCTCGTCAAGGGGGACAAGGTTGTCATCAAGGTGTTGAAGCCGGTGAAAAGGAAGAAGATCAAGCGAGAGATTAGCATTTTGAAAAACTTGGTTGAGGGACCAAACATTGTGGCGCTCTTGGATGTGGTGAGGGAGCCCCAATCAAAGACTCCCGGGTTGATATTTGAGCACGTCAACAATGTCGACTTTAGGACGTTGTACCCCACGTTTAGCGACCACGACATTCGGTTCTACATGTACGAGTTGTTGAAGGCGTTGGACTATAGCCACTCGATGGGGATCATGCACCGAGACGTCAAGCCGCACAATGTCATGATTGACCACGACAAGAAGACGTTGAGGCTAATCGATTGGGGGTTGGCCGAGTACTACCACCCAGGAACAGAATACAATGTGCGGGTGGCATCGCGGTACTTTAAGGGCCCCGAATTGTTGGTTGATTTCCGGCTCTACGACTACTCGCTAGATCTTTGGTCGTTTGGGTGTATGTTGGCGTCCATGGTGTTTATGAAGGAGCCCTTTTTCCACGGCAAGTCAAACACGGACCAGTTGGTGCAGATTGTGCGGGTGTTGGGGTCGTCGAGCTTGCAAAAGTACCTCACCAAGTACGGCTTGACGCTCGGCGAAGAGTATGAGGATATTGGGTACTACAACAGAAGACCGTGGGACCGGTTTGTCAATGAAAACAACCAGCACTTGGTGTCGGATGAGTTTTTGGACTTTATCGACAAGTTGTTGCGGTATGACCACCAAGAGAGATTGACGGCCAAGGAGGCGATGGCGCATGCGTATTTCGACCCCGTGAGGGCAAAATAGCGGGGAAAAGTGGCATTTGTAGGTTAATTGGCTATAGAGTATTTGGATACAAAGTTAGCGAAATATTTTTGGCAAAAAAGGGTAAAAATATGGATGAGTCCTGAAAGGCCTGGGCTTTTCATGGACACCACACAGGTGTATTCCAATCGCTTGATCCGTTCGGTGTATTCCAATCACCTGGTCCGTTCTCCATTTGGGGCCCTGGGGACCTGGGGTTCTGTATGGATGCAAACATGGTACCTTTTGTTGTTGGTGGAACTTTCTGGAACAGCCCCAATTTTTTTTTTTGGTCGCTTGTATATATTGCCAACCCACCAAGCGCAACAAGATCAACCACCACCAGCACAGTCAACAGGAACAACCAAGAACAAGAACAACTACCACCAGCACAACAATGTCTGCCAACCGTCCAAAAGTTTACTTTGACATCACATCCAATGACAAGCCCAAGGGACGCATTGTCTTTGAATTGTTTTCCGACATTACACCCAAAACTGCCGACAACTTTCGGGCATTGTGCACGGGGGAAAAGGGCACGGGCAAGTCAGGAGTCCAGTTGAGCTACAAGGGTACGACTTTCCATCGGGTGATCAAGGACTTTATGATCCAGGCAGGCGACCTCCACCATTTGGACGGCAGAGGCGGGGAGCTGATTTATGGCGAAAAGTTTGAGGATGAGAACTTTCAGTTGCACCACGACAAGCCATTCTTGTTGTCCATGGCCAACTCGGGGCCAAACACAAACGGGAGCCAGTTTTTCATAACCACTGTTCCAACACCACACTTGGACGGCAAGCATGTAGTGTTTGGCGAGGTTATCCAAGGCAAGGGTATTGTGAGACAAATTGAACGGTGCGAAAAGGGCGAGCAGGACAAGCCAATAGAGACGTGGGCCATCAGCGACTGTGGCGAGTTGCCCCAGGACTATGTGCCAGAAGCCGCCATTGACGATGGCACCGGAGACATTTACGAAGAAGTATTGGCCGACAACGACAATATCAATGTGGCAAACCCCCAGTCTGTCTTTGACGCCGTGTCCAAGTTGAAGGATATCGGCACCAAGTTGTTGAAGGAGGGCAAATTGGAAAAGTCGCTCGAAAAGTACCACAAGGCGTCTGGGTTTCTCAACGACTACTTCCCCGACGACTTGTCTCCAGCAGACTTGTCGACCTTGACGTCGTTAAAGTTGTCGTGCCACTTGAACGCCGCGTTGGTGGCACTAAAGTTGAAGGACGGCAAGAAAACCGTCCAGGCCGCCACCGACGCGTTGGATGTCGAGGGCATTGACGATAAGCAAAGGGTAAAGGCATTGTACAGAAGAGGTATGGGCTACTTGTTGGTCAAGAACGAGGACTCGGCGCGAGAAAACTTGGAGGAGGCCTTGAAGCTAGAACCATCGGACCCAGCCATCATCAAGGGGTTGCAAGAAGTCACGGCCACCATCAAGCGCCGCAAGGACCAGCAAAAGAGAGCCATGGCCAAGTTCTTCCAGTAGTGTAGATACCAAAAACAAGACTCTATACATAAAATTTTTTCATCGCCACAAAAAAATGACCAACAACAAAAAAAAGGGAGAGAGAGAGAAACGAACGAAAAAGAATTTAGAGACCAGCCCCAAGTTTGATATTCACCACCCTCCCATCATCCTTAGCCAACCCACCCACCCCTCACAGGATCACAATCAATCACATCTTCATCACCACCACGACCAGGCAAACCCAGCATACCCATTTTTCATCCAACCACCAGTATCCAAAAACAAGGCTTGATCAGTTGATCACCAGGGCATCCATTTTTTTTTCATCTTTCATTTTTCATTTATAGAAACCAAACCGGTTCATCCCCCCCAAAAAAGAACAATCAACCAGAGACCGTCATTGAATTGAACTGTCCGAGTATTGTTATCATCAACCGGTTACCCACTGTACTAATACCACGACAAAGAATAGGAAAAACAAAAACACAAACTGCTCTTTGGAAGAAGTTATAAACAATAAAAACAACAAAAAACCCAAAAAAAAAGCAAACACAACAACCCAACATGAGTCGCCAGTTTCCCTTTTCTAGTGCTCCCCTCCGTTCCGTCAAGGAGGTGCAGTTTGGGCTTTTATCGCCCGAAGAAACAAGAGCCATTTCCGTGGCCAAGATTGAGTACCCCGAAACGATGGACCAGTCGACAAAGAGACCAAGAGAGGGTGGGCTAAACGACCCTCGGTTGGGCTCTATTGACCGGAACTTTAGATGCCAGACGTGTGGCGAGGATATGGCTGAATGCCCGGGCCACTTTGGCCATATTGAATTGGCCAAACCCGTGTTTCACATTGGGTTTATTGCCAAGATCAAAAAGGTGTGCGAGTGTGTCTGTATGCATTGCGGGAAGTTGTTGTTGGACGAGACCAACGTGCAGATGGCTAGCGCCATCAAGATCAGAGACCCCAAAAAGAGATTCAACGCCGTTTGGACGGTGTGCAAAACCAAGATGGTTTGTGAGACCGACAACAATGAGGGCGACTTGAGCAAGCCCTCGCGTGGCGGGTGTGGCCACACGCAGCCCACCGTTCGTAGAGACGGGTTGAAGTTGTGGGGCACGTGGAAGCAGAGCAAGAGCTTTGAAGAGAATGAGCAGCCCGAGCGTCGTTTGTTGACGCCATCGGAGATTCTCAATGTTTTTAAGCACATTAGCCCCGAGGACTGCCACCGGTTGGGGTTCAACGAAGACTATGCTCGGCCAGAGTGGATGTTGATCACGGTGTTGCCAGTGCCCCCGCCCCCCGTGCGGCCATCCATTGCGTTTAACGATACTGCCAGAGGAGAAGATGACTTGACGTTCAAGTTGGCCGATATTCTCAAGGCCAACATCAATGTGCAGAGATTGGAGACCGATGGGTCGCCGCAGCACGTTATTTCCGAGTTTGAGGCATTGTTGCAGTTCCACGTGGCGACGTATATGGACAATGACATTGCCGGCCAGCCGCAGGCGTTGCAAAAGACGGGGAGACCCATCAAATCCATTCGAGCAAGATTGAAGGGCAAAGAGGGGAGGTTGAGAGGAAACTTGATGGGCAAGCGGGTGGACTTTTCTGCGCGTACGGTGATTTCCGGTGACCCCAACTTGGACTTGGACCAAGTGGGTGTGCCCATCAGCATTGCCAAGACATTGTCGTACCCGGAAATAGTCACTCCGTACAACATCCACAAGTTGACCGAGTTGGTGAGGAACGGGCCCAACGAACACCCTGGTGCCAAGTATGTCATTAGAGACACCGGTGACAGAATCGACTTGCGGTACAATAAGCGTGCCGGTGACATTGCTTTGCAGTACGGCTGGAAGGTTGAGCGTCACTTGATGGACGACGACCCGGTTTTGTTTAACCGTCAGCCCTCGTTGCACAAGATGTCGATGATGGCGCATCGGGTAAAGGTTATGCCGTACTCGACATTCAGATTGAACTTGTCGGTCACTTCGCCGTACAATGCCGATTTCGACGGTGACGAAATGAACTTGCACGTTCCCCAGTCACCCGAGACCAGAGCCGAGTTGTCGGAGATTTGTGCCGTGCCGCTACAGATTGTGTCCCCGCAGTCCAATAAGCCCGTGATGGGAATTGTGCAAGATACGTTGTGTGGCATTAGAAAGATGACGTTGAGGGATATCTTTATCGAGTACGACCAGGTTATGAACATGTGCTACTGGATCCCCAACTGGGACGGGGTGATTCCGCCCCCGGCTGTTGTCAAGCCCAAGCCATTGTGGACAGGAAAGCAGTTGTTGTCAATGGCTATACCCAAGGGGATCCACTTGCAAAGATTCGACGGCGGCCGGGACTTGTCGAGTCCCAAAGACAATGGTATGTTGATTGTTGACGGCGAGATTATGTTTGGTGTTGTTGACAAAAAGACGGTTGGCGCCACTGGTGGTGGGTTGATCCACACTGTCATGAGAGAAAAGGGTCCCCAGGTGTGTGCCCAGTTGTTCTCCGCCATCCAGAAAGTTGTAAACTACTGGCTCTTGCACAATGGGTTCTCCATTGGTATTGGCGACACCATTGCCGATGCCGACACCATGAGGGCCATTACCGGCACCATCCAGGAAGCCAAGACCAAGGTGCAAGAAATCATCTCCGACGCCCAAAGCAACAAGTTGGACCCCGAGCCCGGTATGACGTTGAGAGAGTCGTTTGAGCACAATGTGTCTCGAGTGTTGAACCAGGCCCGTGACACTGCCGGCCGATCGGCCGAGATGAGTTTGAAGGACTTGAACAATGTGAAGCAGATGGTTACTTCTGGGTCCAAGGGTTCCTTTATCAACATTTCCCAGATGTCGGCTTGTGTGGGCCAGCAGATTGTCGAGGGTAAGAGAATCCCGTTTGGGTTTTCTGACCGGTCGTTGCCCCATTTCACCAAGGACGACTACTCGCCCGAGTCCAAGGGGTTTGTGGAGAACTCGTACTTGAGAGGCTTAACGCCACAAGAGTTTTTCTTCCACGCCATGGCCGGTAGAGAAGGGTTGATTGATACTGCGGTCAAGACTGCCGAGACTGGGTATATCCAGCGTAGATTGGTGAAGGCGTTGGAGGACATTATGGTGCACTACGACGGCACCACGCGAAACTCGCTCGGCGACATTATCCAGTTTATCTATGGTGAAGACGGGATGGACGGTACCCAGGTTGAGAAGCAATCGGTTGATACCATTCCCGGGTCCGATGAGTCTTTTCAAAAGAGATACAGAATCGACGTTTTGGACCCACAAAAGTCGGTTTCGGAATCGTTGCTCGAATCAGGCAAGGAGATTAGAGGCGATGTGCGGTTGCAAAAAACGTTGGACGAGGAGTACGACCAGTTGGTGCAGGACAGACTGTACCTCCGAAACGCTGTGTTCACCAACGGCGACTTTAGTTGGCCGTTGCCGGTCAACTTGAGACGTATCATTCAAAATGCGCAGCAGATTTTCCACAGTGGCAGAAACAAGGCATCCGACTTGAGGTTGGATGAGATTGTTGAAGGAGTCAAGCAATTGTGCTCCAAGCTTTTGGTTGTGCGTGGGGACACGCCATTGGCGATTGAGGCCCAGGCAAATGCCACTTTGCTCTTTCAATGCTTGGTTCGGTCGCGGTTGGCGGCACGCCGGGTGATTGAGGAGTTTAAGCTCAACCGAGCATCTTTTGAGTGGGTCATTGGCGAGATTGACACCCAGTTTCAAAAGTCGGTGGTGCACCCCGGTGAAATGGTGGGGGTGATTGCGGCGCAGTCGATTGGTGAGCCGGCTACCCAGATGACGTTGAACACGTTCCACTATGCCGGTGTGTCGTCCAAGAACGTCACCTTGGGTGTTCCCCGTTTGAAGGAAATCTTGAACGTGGCCAAGAACATCAAGACCCCAGCAATGACGGTTTACTTGCAGGCGGAAGCTGCGGCTGACATTGAAAAGGCCAAGGTTGTGCAGTCTGCTATTGAACACACGTCGTTGCGGAACGTGACTTCGTCCACCGAGATTTACTACGACCCTGACCCCCGAACCACCGTTATTGAAGAGGATTTCGACACGGTTGAGGCGTACTTTGCCATCCCCGACGAAAAGGTGGAAGAGACGATTGAGAAGCAGTCGCCGTGGTTGCTCCGGTTGGAGTTGGACCGTGCCAAGATGTTGGACAAGCAATTGACCATGGCGCAGGTTGCCGAGAAGATATCGCAAAACTTTGGCGAGGACTTGTTTGTCATTTGGTCGGACGACACTGCCGACAAGTTGATTATTCGTTGTAGGGTTGTTAGAGACCCCAAGTCGTTGGACGAGGATGCCGACGCCGAAGAAGACCAGATTTTGAAGCGTATCGAGGCGCACATGTTGGAGTCGATCTCGTTGAGAGGTATCCCCGGCATCACCAAGGTGTTTATGATGCAGCACAAGGTGTCGCACCCCGACGACAGCGGCGAGTTTAGACAGGGCAAGGAGTGGGTTTTGGAAACCGATGGTGTCAACTTGGCCGACGTTATGGCCGTTCCTGGTGTTGATTCCGCAAGAACATATTCCAACAACTTTATTGAGGTGTTGTCTGTTTTGGGGATTGAAGCCACGCGGTCGGCGTTGTACAAGGAGATTTTGAACGTTATTGCCTTTGATGGTTCCTACGTCAACTATAGACACATGGCATTGTTGGTGGACGTGATGACCTCGCGCGGCCACTTGATGGCCATTACGCGTCACGGTATCAACAGAACCGACACTGGTGCGTTGATGCGGTGTTCGTTTGAGGAGACGGTTGAGATTTTGCTTGACGCTGCAGCCGCAGCCGAGTTGGACGATTGCCGAGGTATTTCCGAAAACGTTATGCTTGGCCAGATGGCTCCGTTGGGTACGGGTTCGTTTGACGTTATGGTTGACGACAAGATGTTGCAGCAGGCTCCGTCCAACGTGACTATTGTTGTTGACGACGACGGTGGCGCTACTCCGTACCGGGAGTATGATATGGAGGACGATAAGATCCAGTTTGAAGAGGGCGCTGGGTTCTCACCAATCCACACCGCCCCCGTTTCCGATGGAGCCGCGGGTGGCTTGACCTCGTATGGCGGACAGCCCACATCGCCTTCGGCAACGTCGCCATTCACATATGGGGGAACGTCGCCTGGCTATGGGGGCACGTCTCCCGGCTATGGTGGTTACGGCGGAACGTCTCCTGGCTACAGCCCCACGTCGCCATCTTACTCGCCAACATCGCCCAGCTACAGCCCCACGTCGCCATCTTACTCACCAACATCACCATCGTACTCGCCAACATCACCAAGTTACTCACCAACATCACCATCTTATTCTCCAACTTCGCCATCTTACTCACCAACATCACCATCGTACTCGCCAACATCACCCTCGTACTCACCAACTTCACCCTCATACTCACCAACTTCACCCTCATACTCACCAACTTCACCATCTTATTCTCCAACATCACCATCTTATTCTCCTACATCCCCCTCATACTCACCCACATCCCCCCAGTACTCACCCACATCCCCCTCATACTCTCCTACGAGTCCATCGTACTCACCAACTTCTCCATCTTATTCTCCAACCTCCCCCTCATACTCACCAACATCACCACAGTACTCGCCAACGTCCCCATCTTACAGCCCAACTTCGCCACAGTATTCGCCAACGTCGCCAAGTTACAGCCCCACGTCGCCAAGCTACAGCCCTACTTCGCCCCAGTACTCACCTGGATCGCCACAGTATAACCCACCATCCCCAAAGAAGGAAGACGAAAAAGATGAATGAGAGAGTTGATTGTGTATTTTGTTCGTACCCGAGAAATAGCGTAGAAAAAAAAATAGTAACCATTTGATTTTCAACTCATCTCCTCCGCCTCCTCCTCCGCCTCCTCCTCCCCCCTCTCCATGAACAACACCGGCCCCAGCAACAACAACAAAAACAAAAACAACAACAACAAGCGCCAGGAGAGGCTAATAGACCCCATCAAGGGTAAAGTCACAAAGGGAGCACCCACAAAGACCGGCACCTCCTCTTTGAAGGAGCTCGACAAGAAGAGCAAGCAAGTGTTTAAACCATTGCTCGATAACCCATTCACGCAATCAACTATATGGCCATTTGTTCAGCCAGAGGTGGGCAAAGACATTGTTGATCTACTCGAAGTAGTGTTGAAACCAGTCGGAAGCCATCAAACGTTGCCAAAGGAAAGCAGGGGCAGTCCCCCCGATATTGTTGGCGAGATCCACTTTGGCTTCAACTCTACTGTGGGGGCATTGGAGAGACAGGCAGCTAACAATAGAGGGATACGAAAGAGCCTGGCCAAACCGATCAAGTACTTGTTTGTGTGCAAGTTTGACATTACCCCTCCCATGCTCACGAGTATGTTCCCCGTGCTTGCATTCACGGCGTCAGCGAGCGCCGACGACCGGGTCAAGTTGGTACAGCTACCCCGCGGAAGCATGGCGAGATTGTCCAAGGCATTGGGTGAAGAAAACGTGGGCATTGTTGGATTGACTAGCTCCATCACCGAGGCACGGCCGTTGTTTGACGTGGTGGAGAAGAACGTCAAGGATGTAGAGGCGCCGTGGTTGAATGGGATATTCAATGGCGAGATTGACTTTACCGCGCCGAGAATAAAGCATGTACAGACATCCGTTGGTCCCAGAAGGAACAAGCGGGCACTTACGAGTAAGCTGCTGCTGCTGCTGTAGTAATATAATAGAAACGACAAACGCGTGTAAAGGTAAAAAGCAAAATGGAATGGAATGAAGAAAAAAAAAAAAAAACACCAACACGTAAAGCACCACCACCACCACCACCACCGATCATGTCCAAAGGCGTCACGTTGGAACTACCATGGGTGGAAAAGTACCGGCCACACAAGCTAGACGATATAGTCGGCAATGAAGAGACCATTGAACGGTTGAAGATGATTGTTCAGGACGGCAACATGCCCAACATGATCATATCGGGGCTCCCTGGTATTGGGAAAACCACGTCGGTGCACTGCTTGGCATACGAGTTGCTAGGCAAGGAGTACTACCACCAAGCGACGTTGGAGCTTAACGCGTCTGACGACAGGGGTATCGACGTTGTTCGGAACAAGATCAAACAGTTTGCGCAAACCAAGATTTCGTTGCCACCGGGCAGGCAAAAGATTATTATTCTTGACGAGGCAGACTCCATGACGCCCGGGGCGCAGCAAGCGTTGAGACGGACGATGGAAATATACTCAAACACCACCCGGTTTGCCTTTGCCTGTAACCAGTCGAGCAAGATCATCGAGCCGTTGCAGTCGCGGTGTGCCATTTTGAGGTACAACAAGTTGGGCGACGACGAAGTCTTGGCCAGGCTATTGGAGATTATCAAGATGGAGGATGTAAAGTACAACACCGAGGGGTTGCAAGCGTTGATTTTCACGGCCGAGGGCGATATGAGACAGGCAATCAACAATTTGCAGAGCACGATTGCTGGGTTTGGCTTTGTCAACGACGTCAATGTGTTCAAGATTGTGGACCAGCCGCACCCATTGGTTATCCAGCGGATCCTTGCCAGCTGCATCAAGGACAAGGACATTGACAAGGCGTTGCAGTTGCTCGATGGGCTATGGTACAAGGGGTACTCCGCCATCGACATTGTGACGTCCACGTTCAAAGTGGCCAAAACAATCGGCGGGGTTAGCGAGTCCCAGCGGTTGGACATGATAAAAGAGATTGGGTTTGTACACATGCGTGTGTTGGAGGGGGTTGCTACGTATCTACAGTTGTGCGGGATGTTTGCCAAGATTTGTGAGATTTAGTGTTTTTTGTATGCTTCGGTTAGTAGGTGGAAATGCTGGATCAGCTCATCAATGAATGGAGTTGTGACCACGTTTTCGTTCTTTAGCACCGACAAGACAAGAAAGTAGTTGTTGTAAAGAAAGATTTCCTTTTCCGTCGAGTTCCCCGCCGAGCACTTGGTCAAGCAACTCTCATAGTCATTGCGCAACCGAGTGACTGAGGTGTACAACGGCTCGGCTTGGTAGTCCTTGTCGGCGGAGAGTCGCAACATGGCCGCCAAGAACTGGGCCACTTGCTGGGTGATTGCCAATGGGGCCATGCCCACCTTCTTGGTCCTTATTGCCTTTTTCATCGAGTCGCAGTTGATGTCGATGGTTTTGGTAAACTGGGGCCAAAGGATCATCAACAACGAGTTGAGGTGGTCGTCAAGGATGGGGATACGCGTTTGGTGTAGCTTGGCCTGCGAGTTTTGTACTATTCTGATGGTGAGCAAAATGCCATAAGCGTCGAACGACCCCGCGGTCAAGTAGGTCAAAAACTCTTTGCCCAAGTTAAACACCCTCTTGAACATCAACTCCGGCCAGTGTACGCCCTGAATGGTTTCAAACTTTTCGTCCCCGTGGTAGAAAAACTCCACCATAAAGAGGTACTCCACAATCACATTGTCAACAACGGCGGTTGAGAATTGGCTGTAGATAAACTCAATCCAGTACGGGAACGGAGACGTTTCGGCAATCTGGGATGGGATGGCAGAGCGCGATTTGGGGTTGGTCAAGATTTCGATCCGCTTTTCCAACGAGGCAAAGTATTCCGGCGAGTGTGCTGGCTTCCAGTAAGACTTGTCGTCGCCGAGAACCACGGTGTCGACGCGCCGCACCGGGATCTTTTCGAGGGCGTAGAGGTACTTGGCAAACTTGCTCTGGTAGTACCACCGCATGGTATAGATGTATGCCAATCGCAACTGCTCGGCAACCTCGCGGTGGCGCAGCCACAAGAACTGGTACGCGTCCTTGACGTCGAAGAGTTTCTGCTGGATGAGCTGCGACGAGCTTCTGGGGGACGACCTCAACATGCGGATCTGCTGGATAAGAAAGTCTCTGATACGCTCAACCGCTTTGGCTTCTAGCAGTTCAATCCCAGCCTTCATTTGCGCTAGCGACTTGGAGTCGGGGTGGTGCGCCTCCACTTGCTTTCTTTCTTCGAGAAACTTGAGATTCTCCAACCACTGCGGGTTAATGTCGCCACTTACTATAGAGCGAACCACATCTGGAGGGATCATCAAGTCAAGAATAACGGGGTTGAGCTTTTCAGTGATTGCCGTTTGCAAATGGGAGTCTTTGGACAAGCTCTTGGATTTCTGCTCAAGCGAAACGAGACTGGACGATAGGTTGTTGAGCTCATCGCTAAACTCTTGTAGTATTGCCCCCACGGGTTCGAGTTTTCTTTTGTACTGCTTGATCTGGTCGTCGTACTCCTGCAACTGGCTAGCGAATGATGCGAGCTGTTTGATATCGGGGTGTTCCTCCGACTGGTTGAGGATGGCTCGGAGGTGATCGAGGGGGTAGTCGGGCACCAAGTGGGTTGAGTTTTCCACCTGCACGTTGATTTGCCCCTTTAATGGCAATATCTTTTGCAACGACTGGAGGGCGGTCATACCTGGGGAGGGAGGTTGTTGTATGTCCACCATTCTCTCTCTTGGTTTTTTTTTTTTGTTTTGTTGATGTTGTCAAAAAGCGGAGCAGGAAGCAGGAAGCAGAAGCAGGAAGCAAAGCACAAAGGAAAGCAGAAAAGTTTGGGAAACAGTTTACAACAAAATGGAGCAGTTGACAGAGAGCCAGTTGGGGGCAGTACAGAGCGATTACAAGCCAGGGACTATACTATCGATACAGGCGGGACCTGGAAGCGGGAAAACGTTGACGTTGGTGCACCGAATCAAGCACTTGATCGAACAGGGCGTACTGCCACAAGAGATTATTGTTTTGTCAATGACCAACAGGACGGTTGACTCGTTGAAACAGGCCATGGCTAGATTAATGGGCGAACTGGCGGGGCAGGTGACGGTCAAGACATTTCACTCGTACTCGGCTGGCATCGTTGATGAGTATTATCCCGTATACTTCCCCGGCCGGCCCCCTCAAAGTCTACTAGATGACGTTAGTTGGAAAAGCTTTGCAAAGTTCTTTTCAAGGAAACCCAAGAGTTTGGAGAGGGCAGTGGCGGATGTGAAGGGCGGGGGCAGCAGCCCGGCCGCGGCTGCACTCAAGCACGCAATCGAGGAGACGGAGTTGGCAAGCACGCTAAAGTATCTCGAGGAGCACGGCATGATCCGGTACTCTGATTTCATCACCAGTGCGATTGAGGTGTTGGACCAGGGCCGTATAGACGAGGTGTACAATGCCAAGGTGGTGATTATTGACGAGTTTCAAGATATGCAGCCGTTGTTGCTAAACTTGATCACCAAGATTGCCACGTACGGCAACAAGCATTTCACGTTGGCGGGCGATGTGAACCAGTGCATCTATGAGTTTTTGGGGTCAACGCCTTTTGTCACCGATGACTTTATCCAGCAGTTGGGGTGGCCGGCGAAGCGAGTGGTGTTGAAGGAATCGTTTAGGCTAACCCCCGAGAATCTACGACTCGCGAGCCAGGAGCTTGGCATAGACGACATTGTGTCCACCAAGAGCCCCTCGTTTGAGCCCACCTTTTACAAAGTGCAGTCGCCGTCTGAAGAGTATGATTTTATTGGCGCCGAGGTGGCCAGGGTGATTTGCCAGCTGGGAGGGTTGCTCAAGTTTTCCGACTTTGCCATCTTGTCGAGAACCAATGCTGAGGCCGACGGTGTTGCCCGGTGGCTTTCAGAAAATTATGGGTACGGCGTCAACAAGTTTACTGAAAGTTCCGACTGGATAAACTCCAAGGTGCATGTGTTTCTCGACATTTTGGTTATAATGCAGCAGAGCTACGGGTCTGATTTTGCGTTGCTTTGCACGTTGCAAAAGTTGGGGCACAAGCGGATCTCCCGGGTTTACGCTGACTACACCAAAAGCAAGGCCAGTCTGTTGGAGGAGTACTTGCAGAATGCGCTGCCGCACGAGCCGTCGCTCAAGTTTTTGAAAATCATTCGCGAGGAGCGGGGTATGGACCAGACCCCGCTGGCAATAATGACGAGTTTGGCACGGGTTGTGAAGGAAACAAAATTGTACGATTACATCCAGGACGACCGATTGATGCACAACTTGAGCGCGTTTTATGCGTCACTCAAGTTGGTGCACCTAAAGTACCTCCAGGCGAAGCCAGACACCGGGTTTGTGGCCTACTTTCTTAAAAACTATGCCGACGACGAGCCCGTGTATGACGCCAACTCGGTGAATGTTTCAACCGTGCACAAGGCAAAGGGCTTGGAGTTTCCCGTGGTGTTTTTCACCTGTGGAGATTTGCTTATGAGGGCCTGGCTTTCCAACACCCCCGGGGCAGGACGCTTATCGTACGTGGCGTTGACACGGGCAAAGAGCCTACTATACGTGGGCTCGAGCAAGAAGAGCTCGGGCACAAAGTATACTGCGGAGAATACCCCGTTTATTAAGGACATGGCGCGGGACTTGAAGCGGCCCATGCCGACTATACAAAGACTACAAAGTGGCGCCCGGTTGTTTCAGCGGCTTAGACTAGTTTAGACAATAAACTCAACACGTCGGAGCTGATTCCTTGTTTTGATTCTTCCTCTTTGTTGGTGGCGCTGGCAGAGGCAGCAGAGGCAGCAGAGGCAGCAGCAGCAGCAGCAGCCTCCTTTTCCTTTTCCTTTTCGTGCTTCAATTCCAACACGTCCTTGTGTGACTTTGCAAGCAGGGACTGCTCAGACAGGTCTTGTTCCGTTTCTTGTTCCAGCACCTCTTCCTGGTCAACATTGTCATCCGTTTCAAATTCATTCACCTCAATGTCTTCAGAAAATGCCACTCGTTTTGGCGTCGAGTTCTCCGAAGGTGTTCTTGACCGGCGTCTCTTTTTCGAATCCTCCACCTCAGAATCAGAGTCCTCGACATAAGCTGGCGCCTCGTCCGAGTCCGAGTCGGCATCGTAGGCGGGGGCGGACTCGTCCATCAAATCACTCCTTGTTTGGTTGAGCTTGACAAGCCTATCATTAATGATTCCAATCTTGCTGTTGTCCGTCTTTAGTCCCTCCTCAAGCAAGTTTGACAAGTTTGCTAGCTGGGACTTGATATTTAGTTTGGTCTTTTTAATCTCTTCTATATTATTTACTGACACCTTGCTGAGCTTCTCCAACACGTTCAACTTGGCTATATATTCGGGCGGAGATGGTAGGTTCTCAGACAAGGCGGGGTTTTGGGGTAAATATGTCTTGGATTGGATGCCAAACTGGGTGAGGTTTGCCTGGGAGGTGTCTTGCAAACGGTGGAGGTGGATAAACAAGTCGTTGACGTGTTTGAGTTCGGCAACAACGGCCAGCTTTTCAACCTTGGGCGGGTCAGGCACTTGTTCTTTGGTGAGGGCTTCTCGCATCTTGGCAATGGCTCCGCCAGGAAACAC
>JAKTZW010000506.1:0-17961 GCA_030579015.1 Zhuliangozyma blackwelliae | reverse complement strand
CATGGCCCTTCCTTCTCCAGGGGACAGGGGGTGGTTGGGGTATGCGGGTGGACCCTAAAGAAAAGGACTTTGCATCTTTTGATAAAGAGCTTGCATGTCGTGCAAACCTTAAATGGAAACCGAGGAAAGACAAGGGGAAGGGAGGGGAAGGGGAAGAGGAGGAGGCCAGATCAGGTAGTCAGGTAGCCAAGGGAACTGTGGAACTCCCCTCCCCAGTGAGACAATACTGAGGAGATTGCTTCCTTTGTGGTGAGACGTGTTTCTACCATTTCATCTATTGAGACAATTGCAAAGTAAACACGTAACTTTTTTTTTCGTCACTCTGTTTGGCGTTGATAAAAAAAAAAGAGAGAGAAAGAATCAGACACTTTTTTTTTGTTCACTTTTTCCTTCCAGCCTCTTTATCATCTATCCACCATGGCTTCTACGAGATCCAATGCCCGTCTCATCAGATTCGGTATATTTGCTCTCGTGTTGATTGGTTGTGGGTACATCCTCACCAGGGGATCGTCCTTCCAGCCGCCACAAGCGCTGCAGCCCGCCGTGCCCAAGCTATCGACCCAGGATGCTAATGCCCCTGCCAATGCCAATGCCAATGCTGCTGCTGCTGCCGCTGGTGGTGACGACGGCAGAGCCCAAAAGTTCAAGGGCCCTACGCCAAAGTCGTACAACAGAGACGGCACCATTGAGCCAATCCCGCAAAAGGATATCCCTGCTTCGTACTCCCCCAGCGACAAGATCAAGGCCACGTTTGTTACCCTTGCCCGTAACTCTGACTTGCACTCGTTGGGCCAGTCCATTCGTCAGGTTGAAGACCGGTTCAACAGAAAGTTCCACTATGACTGGACGTTTTTCAACGATGAGCCATTTACCGATGAGTTTAAGGAAACCGTGTCGGCCATGGTTTCCGGCAAGGCTCAGTTTGGCCTTATCCCCAAGGAGCACTGGTCGTACCCCCCCTGGATCGACCAAGAAAAGGCTGCCCTTGTCAGAGAACAAATGCGGGAAAAAAAGATTATTTATGGCCACTCTGAACCCTATAGACACATGTGTCGGTTTGAGTCGGGGTTTTTCTGGAGACAGGACCTCTTGAAGGACTATGAGTACTACTGGCGTGTCGAGCCCGACATTAAGATTTACTGCGACATTGACTATGACGTGTTCAAGTGGATGAAGGACAATGACAAGGAGTACTCCTTCACCATTGCCTTGCCAGAGTATAAGGAAACCATCCCCACGTTGTGGAAAACCACCAAGGAGTTTATCGACAAGAACCCCAAATACTTGGCTCAAAACAACTTGTTGGATTGGATTTCCACCGACAAGGGCGAGACCTACAATGGGTGCCATTTCTGGTCCAACTTTGAGATTGCCAGCTTGAACTTTTGGAGATCTGACGCGTACAAGTCGTATTTTGAGCATTTGGACAAGGCGGGTGGCTTTTTCTATGAAAGATGGGGTGATGCACCAGTCCACTCGATTGCTGCTGCCTTGTTTTTGCCTCGTGAAAAGATTCATTTCTTTGAAGACCTTGGTTACTGGCACGTTCCATTCCACAACTGTCCTATTGACAAGGACATTCGGTTTGAAAGAAACTGCAACTGTAACCCCAAGGACGACTTTACTTGGAAGGGCTACTCGTGCACTACCAAGTACTACACTGTCAACAATTTCAAGAGACAAAAGGGCTGGGAAAATTTCTCTGGTTGATTTTGGCGCCAGCAGCGTGCAGTTTCACATTTTTGTTTAGTAAATTATCATTTATTGTATCTGATGCTCCTGAGTAGCTGTTTTGCTCAATGTGGGACCCACTTGTGCACCACTACAATGCGTCTTTTGATCACACAATCTTGTCTTTCAAGACGACAAGCTTGTCAAACTTGCAGCCAATATAAATTAAGCTGTGGATTGCACAATAATTATCGGTTATATTGCACGAAACCTCCAACATGAATATCACCCCACCAACAAATACACGCCACGCACTAGAGGCGGTGTAATTTCTGTTGAATTGGGTAAACGTTATGACGCTAACAACGGGCGTCTGCCGAAAGCAGATATGAGCGTGTGCTCCTCCCCCCGAGAATCCGCCCTAGCCATTGAGCAGCAAAAGAAGCCGGAATATAATTAGCAAGAGTATACAGTATGAGAACAATTGTCCAAAGAATACAAAGATTGGCTGGATAAAGACGTACAATGGTTTCAAGAAAACTTTAAACAAAGGCACCAACACAAGCTCTGGCTGAGGTATTGACCCAAGCGGCCCAATCAGCACGACCAACAGGGCAATGTGATCTTGTCGGGGATATCTGTGTTTGGTATCAAGGATGGATAGCGATGCAAAGCCAACTCATTCACTTTGTATGCAGAGTGTATGCAGAGTGTATGCAGAGTGTATGCAACTGTCTGTGGGTTGTGTATCCATGTAGCACTGTCCCCAGAGCCTACTTCACTCTCCTGGGTCCTCTTTGTACGACTCCCCTTTCCGTATAGGCGCCGTGCCCTTCCCCCTTTTTCAGGTAGTGCACAGCGCATGCCTCTCTTGTTGCATGCATTGTCCTTCCGCAAAGGGTGCCCCGTGAACTCAACGTGCGATTGCATTCTTGACGCCTGGGTAGACTATGCTGCCAACGGAAAAGTGTGCACCTCGGGAACCATCACTCTCTTTATCAGCTCACAGCATTACACCCTCACTCTCACCCTCCCCCTCCCCCCTGCCATTGGCTCTCTTGTTCTCCACCATCCACCATCCCCCCTCACCCCAGTTGAAAAGTAACGCCCATGACAAATTGTAACCACACTTGCAGATTCTGAAACACAAGAAAAATTTTTTGACGTAGCAGCAAAAAAAAAAGGAAATATGCGCGCAGTTGTATATAAATATATAGGTACAGGTGTTTACCTTGGCATTGGAAAACACACCACCCCAAGCGTTTCAACTCTTAGCAACTGGAGGAATAAGGGAGTTCACCCACTACGCGTCTCTCCCCCCTTCTCCCATTTGACCTGTTTACCTCACATACCGTCAGCGTGGACTTATACTTTGTGTCACTCGGTCTGGTCCCCAACACCAAAACTTATTTTTTGTTTCAAGCCAAAAACAGACAAACCAGATACACATTCGACACACACCCCATACACCATGTCGAGCAAAGTAGATGTGTCACCCCCGGGTGTGTTGTCGCCAACAGCACCTGCCAGCTCCCACACAAAAGAACCTCAGATTGGTGAGGAAAACAGCAAGAAACGTGCCAACTCAACAACCACAATGCCATCCACCACAAGCAACGACGTGGCCAACTCCAACTCCTCAAACTCCAACTCCAAGTCCAAGTCCCCCTCCTCGCCACCACCAAAGAGGCACCGGCCAAAGTCGCTCAACTTGGAAGGGTCAGGGTCGGGGTCAGGGTCAGGGTCGGCCAATGCCGACGTTGCGTTACGCATCGTGTCCCCGGGCTTGCCTCCACTAGTCAGCGACAAGATGAAGGTTACGGTAAAGATTCTGCAACAAATTCAACAACAACAAAAGAGCTTGATTGCTGCTCGCAACGGCGGCAAAAAGCACGATCCGACTCTTGTGGATGAGGATGTTGATCACTTTGAACAAACAGAGTCGCCCGTTTACGCCGCCGACGATTCTAGCCTCGACCGCTTGATGCAGGTCAAGGATAGAAGATTGAGAAGGAGCAATGTGCCTGCTCCATTGAGCATTGGCGAGGGTACAAACTCCAATGGGATCCGGCCGTATATACATTCGGCGCCAATAAGAACTATCCAGAGCCCACCAAGAAGGAGAGCCATGCCATCGTTTGCCCGACTCCCGCAAACTGGCGTGCCACCACCACAACAACAACAGCAACAGCAACAGCAACAGCAACAGCAACATGCAGTACAGTACTACTACCCCAGCGCAGCTCCGCAGTACTACTACCCGCCCCCGGTTCCTCGCACGCAGTACCGCTTGCCCAACGCGCAAATCACGTATAGCCCGTTACGACCACCGCCACCATCGGCGCCTTTTGGCGGCCGCGTGAGACTTGTTCCGGTGTCGTCTATTGCCGCCCAGTCTCCCATGAGAAGGGCGGTCCCCCAGCTTGCCCACGCCAAGCAAAGCGCGCCTCCAGCTCCAGCTCCAGCTCCAGCTCCAGAGGCACTGGCACTGGCACTGGCATCTGGTTCCAACAAGAGGCACAGAACCGTGACTGATGTGTTTTATGGAGATTTGAGGAAAGCAGCACCGTTGCAATCGCAGCCCTTGTCTGCACAAAGGGAATACTTTGCAAATGGCAAGGAGGGAAGACAAGGTGAAGATACAAACGAGGACGGAGACAGAGATGACGACGATGATGATGATGATGTTGATGACGATGACGACAGGGTCTCTGTTACAGAAGACGAAGTGCGAGAGATGCAGCAGAAATATGATAATGCAAAGCCGGTTCCCCAGTACGTGTCAACCAGCCAGCCTGTTCCCCAGCAGCATCAACAGCAACAGCAACAGCAACAACGATCAGAGGGGGAGATCTTTGGATCGGTGAATATCATGAATGAAAGCATCTTCAACTTTCGGATATTTGAAAAGAAGAGAGATGATGGGGATGGTGAGGTGGACGAATCCACTGACGACACAGAGGGAGCCAAGGAGAACAAAAACTGGCTTGCACAGGAAAAGGAAAAGTTTTTAAAGATATGTGAAACTTGTTGGGACAAGTTTATTGAATCCCAAACCGCTGGCGTTGAGTAGTTTGATTAGAATGTAGCCTATAGGCCTCGATCCCATCCATATATATATATAATTTTTTTGGGCTTCCCACACGACACAAACTCCTTGGATGGCAACGTACAGAAAAATCTTCGCCCCTCCACACACACTCAGACACATACAACGCCACCAGTTTAGAGCAATGTTGGCTTCGACACGATTACTCCTATATAGGTCAGCATTGCGATCTATAAGATGGCCCATTCCCGGCGCTGTTTCCGTTTCCGCTTCCGTTTCCGCTGGGGTGCGTTGTTTCTCCACGTCGCCAAGGGCAGCGTTCCAGCACGCCCACCGGTTGTTCAAGCACCCCAAGCAGCAGGAACGGGACGACCGAGAGAAGGAGCTCCAGGAAAAACGTATCCGAGAGGAGATTGAGAAGCGTATAAGGGAGCACGAGCAAAAGTTGGACAAGGAGACAAGTCATGGGGAAAAGACCACTCCAAAAAAGAAGGAGGACAAGCCGGTGGAAAAGGAGGATGGGTTCAAAATCACCGAGGATATCTTTGAGGATGTACGAAAAGCCCAGGAAAAGATTAGCAAGAACGAAGCGAGCCGGAAAGAAGTTGAGCGCGAGTTTAAAAAGAAACACCCCGGGGTGGATCTCAACAATATCAACATCAAGGTGTTCAACTTTAAAACCATTGCCGTCTGGTTTGTCATTTCAACCATGATGACCACGGTGACGTTGTTTTTCATCTTGAGCAACGGCTCCAATGCTGCTCACAACGAGCTCACATTCCAGGACTTTGTGACAAACTATTTGGAGCGTGGCTTGGTCAAGAAGCTCACGGTGATTAACAAGTACGCCGTGGAGGCCGAGCTTATCCCCGGCGCCACCTCAGCCGAGACGCGCAATGAGTTTGGCAAGAACCCCACGGTGTTGTTCACCATTGGGTCCATTGAATACTTTGAAGACGAATTGAAGCAAGTACAGGATCGGCTTTCAATCCCGTTGAATGAACGGATCCCCATTAGCTACGAGGAACGAGGGTCTTGGATGGGCTGGATCATGCCCATCTTGCCCACATTGCTCCTTATTGGCGGGCTCTACTACTTGATGGTGCGCAGGATGCCCACCGCTGGAGCTGGTGGAGCTGGCGGCGGCGGGCCCGGTGGGATATTCAAGGTGGGCAAGTCCAAGGCGAAATTGTTTAACCAGGAGGACAATGTCAAGATCAAGTTTAAGGACGTTGCCGGCTGCGACGAGTCCAAGGAGGAGATTATGGAGTTTGTCAAGTTTTTGCAGGACCCGCAGAAATATGAAAAGTTGGGGGCCAAGATCCCGCGAGGCGCCATTTTGTCGGGTCCGCCGGGGACAGGCAAGACCCTCCTTGCCAAGGCCACCGCCGGCGAGGCGGGTGTTCCATTTTTGTCAGTGTCTGGTTCTGAATTTGTTGAAATGTTTGTTGGTGTGGGGGCGTCGCGGGTGCGTGACTTGTTCAAGACGGCTAGAGAGATGGCGCCGGCAATCATTTTTGTTGACGAGATTGACGCCATTGGCAAAGAGCGTGGCAATGGCAAGATGGGCGGCAACGACGAGAGGGAAAACACCTTGAACCAGTTGCTTGTGGAGATGGATGGGTTTGACACCACCGACCATGTTGTGGTGCTTGCCGGCACAAACAGGCCCGATATTTTGGACAAGGCGTTGCTCAGACCAGGCCGGTTTGACAGACACATCACCATTGACGTGCCTGACGTTGAAGGGAGAAAGGCGATTTTCAAGGTGCATTTGAACAAGTTAAAGTTGAAGGCAGTGGAGGACATCAACTTGAACGAAAAGGATGTGGATTTTGCCGTGTACAAGCAAAAGAAGGACGCGGCGATTGAGGAGATTGCGGGCCGGTTGTCGGCATTGACCCCCGGGTTTGCGGGCGCCGACATTGCCAACTGCTGCAATGAAGGTGCGCTTATTGCCGCCCGAGAAGATGCAAACTATGTTGAGATTTACCATTTTGAGCAGGCAATTGAGAGGGTCATTGCCGGGTTGGAGAAAAAGTCGCGTATCCTTTCACCGGAGGAGAAAAAGACGGTGGCGTACCACGAAGCCGGACACGCCATTTGCGGGTGGTTCTTGCGTTATGCCGACCCGTTGATGAAGGTGTCGATTATTCCTCGTGGCCAGGGGGCGTTGGGCTATGCACAATACTTGCCCAAGGACCAGTACTTGGTTTCCGAGGAGCAGTTTAAGCACCGCATGGTTATGACCCTTGCCGGGCGGGTGTCGGAGGAGCTCCATTTCGACACCGTCACCAGCGGCGCGTCGGACGACTTTAAAAAGGTTACCCAGATGGCCCAGCAGATGGTGTTGAAACTAGGCATGTCGGAAAAGCTTGGCCAAGTTTGCTATGGCGACGAGAATAGCGAGGGGTTCCGCGTACACAATAGCTACTCGGAGACAACCGCGCGGACAATTGACTTGGAGATCAAACGGCTTATTGACGAGGCGTATGTCGACTGCAAAAAGTTGTTGATTGAAAAGTTGAGCCTCGTGGATAAGGTGGCGGAAGAGTTGCACAAGAAGGAGGTGTTGACGAGAGAGGATATGATTCGGATCTGTGGGCCCCGGCCCTTTTTGGAGCAAAACGATGCGTTTGACAAGTATATCAAGGGTGCCGATGCGTTCAAGGGCAGACCCGCGCCAAAACAGGGCGACGACGTGCCACCAGTCGAGCCAGCATAAGGCCCCAACTACACGCCACGCCACGCCCCTTTGCACACTTTTGTAAATAGAATGACAAACAATATAGCAACATTTTTGAGAAAAGAATAATCGTAAACCATGAAACACATTGATTTTTTTTGCTATATACAAGGTGAAAGGGCTATATCCCTGTTGTTGTCACAGTGTTGTCCATTTGTCAAGACTACACCTCTTTGTTGTCCACTGTGCTTGTCCTCTCGTTGTTCTTATTTGCCACCCAGCATTTCCTAAACGCAAGCATCTCCTGAGTACATTTTCTCCAATCGCCAGTGTCGGCATGACAAAGCTGGAGGGCCAAGTTTTCCTCGTGGCACCCGGTGTTTATTATCCGCTGGTCCCATTCATCAGGCTCGTCGTCGTCGTCGTTGTTGCCGTTATGGCCAACGGGCTTGTGCTGATCCTCCGACTGCATCTGTATGAGGTGGGTTTCACTTTTCACTTTTCACTCTTTACAATGTTTACAACTTTTTTTTTCTTTTTACAACTTTTTTTTTGGTGGGCTTTGACTGGGAGGAGGGAGGGGGGGAACCCCTTTCTTCCCACTAGGCACCACCACCTTCTACTCCTAAAAGCCAAACCCTCCCTTTGAATACGCCATGGGTTTCAAGTCAGGATGGGGCACGGCCTCAAATGTCTCGGTGGTTAGTTTCCACGGACAATTCTTATCCTCAACGTCTCTATACCCCTCGCCATTGTCGCTAGCAGCGTCATACCCAGGGTTCTCCTCGAAATGAACCACTCCACCGAGGTTGCCCGTAGAGTCGCAATAGTTGGGGGCACTAAACACAGTAATCAACCTCCCGTGGTGCTCTTCCTCCACGCCGCCCATTCTCACCTCGTGCGACCGCAACACCTTGCGGATCTTATTGCTCAAGCAAAACCTCTCGGTAATGTCGGGGCCAAACTGCATGCCAATACCTCGTTTGGACGGCGATCTTCCGTTATGCTCTTGCGGATCCGTCCACAACAACTCCATGGCGAGGCCCTCCTTGGGTGGCTGGGTGTTCCCGTTCTTGAACCGGCTGAGCGACTTGATGTCTTGCAATGTCACCTTATCGTTAGAAAAGAGGCCGCCGTGCATGCACAAGTAGGCGCAATTAATGAGGGAGGCCAACGGCAAGGCGCCAAACGACTCGGTGAATGCCTCAAACACCTTTTTGGAGTATTTCGCCTCGCACTCGTCGGTGAACCCATACGTCTTGTTCATGTCGCTGGTCTCGTGGTTTCCCCGGTTGATAAATACCGAGCGGGGGTAGAGAATCTTCAACACGTACAAATAGAGCGCCACTTCGCACGACCAAGACCCCCGGTCAACGAAATCGCCATTAAACAAGTAGACGTGGGTTTCGGAAACGGGGCCAAACTTGGCAAACAAGTTCAACACGTCGTAAAACTGGCCATGGGTATCGCCCACCACCGTCAACTTGGTGCCGCCAATAATCTCATCGCTATTCACCGGCTTGCCGTCCAACTTGGAGTGGGTGAGGGTTATTTCAGTCATGGTGCACTCGCGCTTAAACAACTCGGTGGCCTTGGCAATGATGGCAAACACGTGCTTCTTCGGCAACCTACCGCCGTCTTTAAACAGCTTGATCATATACTTCAAGTATGCCACATCCAACCCGCCAATCTCCACAAACACGTCGTCAGCCACCTTTTTCGTCTTGATATCCAATTCGGGGCCCTCCCAAAACTTTTCAATCTGGATCCCTTCATAGTCCACGCTACTCAACACGCTCTTGGCGTCGGCGCCGGCAATGGCCTTTTCAAACGCGTGTCGCTTGAGGTAATTGGTGCACTGCCTATAGTTCTCGAGGGTGAGCTTATCATTGGGCAACTTGGTCAAAATGTGCTTGAAGTTGGCCTGGGCTTCCTTGTGTTTGAGGATCGCCATTTGTGACACGCCTTTGCGGTAGTACGCCTTCATCAAGTTGGGGTCGATGGAGATGGCTTGATCGCAGTCGAGGATCGCCAGGCCATAGTTTTCCAACTTGATGTGGGCCTGGGCCCGGTTGGAGTAAAAGACCGCGTTTGTGGGGTCGAGCTCGATGGCCGCGGTGTATGCCTCAACGGCCTCGTCCAACTTGTGCTCCTTTAAAAGGGCATTACCTTTATCCTTGAGCTTTATGGCGGCTTCCTGGGACATTATTGTTGTTGTTATTGCTGTTGTTGTTGTTCTAGATGGTGGGTGATACACCTCGGTGCTGCATCACATAAAATTTTTCTCACCAAAAAAAGAAAAAAAAAAAAAAGGAAAAAGACAAAGGTCTTCTGAGACCAAGAGCCATACATAGAGTAAGCTTTATAGAATATACATTTCTTTTTTAAAAAAAAAACAGATGGATCAGCCTCTTATTCTCAACCCCGATGCAGGGATACCAATACCCGTGATGCCGGTGATCTTGCACAACGAGCCCTTGTACTCAGGCTTGTACTTTGCACCCACCAACGCCTCACTCACATACTGGTCGCCCTTGTAAATGGGAGTAAAACTGCCACAGCAGATATCAAACTCGGCATAGGGGTCGAAATCAATCTCCACCGCGTCAGAGGCCACAGCATCGGCCCTGGTCTTTAGCTTTTGTGCTTGTTCGGCGCGGGGGCCGGTGCTGGAAATCTTCAACAACTCTTCGGCAAAATAAGACGCGCTGGCGAAATTCTTGTGCTTGAACGACTGCGCCATGGCCACTTGCAACGCATTGAGCCTGTGCGCCGGTTGCAATTGCGAGCGGGTGAAATATGCCGCCAATTCCAAGTTGCGCTTGATATCGTCGGCGGGCAAGGCGCGCCGCGCCAACTCGAGGGACAAGCCGAGAATATACTCGCGGCACAAGACCAAAATCTCCTGGCACTTGGTCTCGGCATCCTCGTCGTCGACATTCAACACGGCGATGGTGTAGATTGCCTGCTTGAAGCTGTCAATCGCATCCTCCAAGTTGTTGGCCTTGAACTTTTTAAACCCAGTGGATAATTGCTCTTCCAACGTGTCGTACCCGGGGACAACCGGCTTGAACCTCTTGGGGGTATCCTCGTCATTGTCGGCTCTAATGTAGCTCTTCATGGCCGGCAAGTCGTCCATCCCGGGCAAGTACAATTTGGAAGCGCCATAAACTTGTTCAAACCTCGCTCTCAAGGGCTCAAAGTTGACAATGCCAACCTGCTTGTTCAAAAGAGACGCAGCCTGTTCCCAGGCACCGGCAGCAACATAAGTGGCGGGCGTCTTGGCATTGCGCAACCAATCGCCAACCTCGCTCTCGGCAATGCCCAGCAGCTCCACCGCGGGAACATCCTCAGACAGCAACAACAACAAATCCTCATCGTCTCCGCCAATATCCAACTCCTCGTCCAAGTCCCACGCGCCGGCATCCTCAAAGTCCTCGTTGCCCTCATTGTCTTCATTGTCGTCGTTGTCGTGAAACTCAAATTGTGAATCGGCAACAGACAGGCCAGTCACCCCCGCTGCCGGCTCGGAATCCTCAAGAGACAAGTGCTCCACTTTGCCCGTGATCAATGCGGTTTCGAAAAACGACAATGACGACTCCTTCAATGGCCAGTTGCCAATGGGCTCAGCAATGGGTTCGGGCAAGGGCACGGCCTCGCCGAGTTCGGGCAACTCGACATCCTTTTCGGAAACACCAGCGTCTTGCAAAATCTGCTCCGCCAACTCGGTCAACCCATTGGACTTGGCCAACGTATACGCCAACGGCAACATCCCCGATTGGATATACACCTCGCACCGCTTCTTAATGTCGTTGCTATAGATTGTGTTTTGCACAAGCGACGACAAGTCGCCCCGGTGCTCGGCAATGGTGGACATTTTGTTCAACCGCTCGCTGTCGCCCTTGTACAAGTACAAAAACGACAACTTGTCAAACAAGTGGAGCTGCTGGTACACAAACTCCACGATTTCGACATTGCCCTGGTTCAACGCTTCTTGGCCGAGCTTGTCCCAGATTTGGGCATTGTTCAAAATCTTGGCTTGCTCCAAGGCCACGGGCAAGTTGCTGCACTCCAACGCCAACTCGAATCTCGTCTCGGGGTCCTCGACAAAGTGCAACGCCACCTCGGGGAACCCCTTCTTTTGCAAGTACGCAATGATGCTTTGCCCCACAAGAGACGAGTTCTTGATGATTCTCATGACTTCGCCAAAGTTGTTATTCACCAATGCCTTTTTGAACCGGTACTCGGTGGGGTCAATGGTGACGGTCTCCACTTGCCCGGCGCGGTTCAAGCAATAGACTTGGTTCCCGGTAACCTTGGTGATGTACATGGTGTTTTCCAACGTCTTGATAATGCCATTGTCGCCATTCAACAACGTATACTTGATATGGTTCAAGGTGGAGTACAACAACACGCCGGAATCGTCCCAAGCGGCGCTCTTGATCCGGATGGTTTCGTGCATCGAGGTGATCAATTCCAAGTCTCTGTTGGCAATGGTAATGGTGTGCTTGGACAACAATGCCAAGTACTGGCCGTCGTTGGACCACGCAACATACTTGATATTGTTGACGCTGATTTCGCCCAACTCCTTCCGCTGCTGCACATCGTAGTTGATCACCGAGTGGGCCTTGACCAACAACACGCGGCCCGGGCCGCCATACAACACGTCATTCACCGACGAGTCCAACTGGACTGTTTTGGTGACATTGTTGCTCAAGTCCTTAACGTGCAACGTCTTGGACGACTTGATAAATGTAACAAACCGGTTTCTCGAGATAAAGCAGGCAAAGTTGCCCTCGCCCTGTCTAATGTCAGTGGGCTCAATTGCCCCCGTAACGTGCTTGGGTAACGTGATCAAGGCATAGTTGGCAGCGTCGCCCTCGCCGTGCACAACCAAGATGGAGTTGTCGCTCTGGTTGTACGACAATGTTCTCATAAACGACCATGTCTTGCCAATCTTTTTCAACGACAACATGGGCAACGAGGTTTCCTGCTTTTGGAAATCAAACGACTGTACTTGCTTCTCGGCATTGACAAAGATCAACTTGTTTTGGAAAAGGGCGTGCGCGGGTCTTTCTCTTTCCAACTTGAACACCATCACGCCCGAATCGTGGCACGCGGCAAACAAGTTCATGGTGGGGTGCGAGGCAATGAGCCAGAACCGGTCGTGTTCCCGTCTAAACTGCTTGATGGGGACCCTCTTGTTCAAGTCCCATACTCGGATTGTCTTGTCGTCGGAAACGGACAAGATTATATCCTGGTTGGGGTGAAAGATGGCCGCCAACACGTTACCGGTGTGGCCCCTGCACGTGTCAACTTCCCACGCCTTGGTGTCGCTCATTCTCCACAACTTGACCACGCGGTCATCGCCGGCAGAGACAATGAGGGGCAAAGTAGGGTGAAAGGTGGCATAGTTGACGCCCTTGTCGTGGCCCTCCAACACATACTTGACAATGGCATTCACATTGCCGAAAATGTCCTGTTGCGGCAACTGCTGTCTCTGCAACTGGTCCTCAAAGCTTCTGGCCGTGGTGGGGGCCGAATGCTTCTTTCTCAACCCGGAAATGTCCCACACCCGCACCGTCTGGTCCAAACTGGCACTAACAATCAAGTCCTCGGTGGGGTGGAATTGCGCACTCATGACATAGTGGTTGTGGCCCGTCAAGCACGCAATCTCCTGGCGGTTCTGCCAGTTCCAGATCCGGATGGTTTGGTCATCGGAGCAGGAAATGATCCATGGCAAGTCGTGGTGGAACATGACGCCGCGGATATAGTCCAAATGGCCATTCAAGGTGAAAATACACTTGCGGGTGTTTAATGACCACACCTTGATGGAGTAGTCGTCGCCTCCCGAAACAAACAATGGCTGGGTGGGGTGGAAATTGACGCTTCGCACGGGGCCAACGTGGTCCTCGAATCTGTCAATAAGCGTTCCCATACGGTAGTCCCACAACTGAATTGTGGACGAGTGGAGGGAGACTAATGCCCAAGGTCTCTTTGGGTGAAAGGCAATGCCCTTGGCCCTAGACGACTTGGACTCAAACTTGGTAAGCATCTTCATGGTGGCGGTGATGGTGGTGGTGGTGATGGTGGTGGTGAAGATGGTGGTGCAAGCTTGTGTTGTCGATGTTTTGGTTCGGGGACTCTCTCTCCCAATTTTGCTTCGTTGAAAATTTTTGGACACGTAGAAAAGAGAAGGTCACGTGATAGCTTTCTTTACAGAAGTTATTGCAGCAACAACAACAACAACAACAAAAAAAAAAACAATGGTTTTTATTCTATATATAAAAACAAAGTGTCCACTCACCTACAACAAGTGGGACAAAATACCAAACCCAATGGCGGCAAACACGCCGGTGAGTCCGCCCTTGTATTTGAGGGCAGCGGCTCCAGAAGAGCCCGAGCCCGAGCCCGAGCCCGAGCCGCCGGCAGTGGTGGCTGTAGACTTTGAGTCCTGAACAAAGCCGCCAATTCCAGCACTAGGGTCATAGTCCTGCGTCGTGGTTTGCGCCGTGGCCTGGGCCGCCTGGGCAGCATTTGCTGCGGGGGCATTGACGGTGGTTTGTGTGGCCTGGGTTGTCTTGACGGTGGTGTATGTGCTGCTTCCGCTGGTCTTGACCACGGTGGTTGTGATTGTGCGGGAGTTGGTTTGGGAGGTGGCATTGGCCTTGGGGTCATTGTCATTTTGCGGGTCAAACCCGGTGGCGTCGCTGGACCCCAACCAGGTCTTTTTCCTGGTCAACATGACATTTTGCTGGTCGCCCTTGGTGCTGTTGAAGATGTAGGCGTGGTAGTCTGATTCCTTGGTGTAGTTGCCGTCAAACTTGACATAGTCTGGGAGGTCGTATGCTTCAACGTGGATTTCCTTAACGGTCATGTAAAAGTAGCCATACTGTTGAATGTCGGGGGCGTTCCAGTCGATTTCACCACCGGCCCACTCAATGGTACCCAACCCATTGGCCGGGTCACCGCCGGGCCAAAGCGAGATCTGGATCCGCGAGGGGGTTTGGGGGAAATCGTACCGGTTGGTGGTTTCGTTCCAGGTGTCGTTTCTTTGCAAGGTTCTCACCTTTTCGCCGTCGACATACCAGTCAATCTTGGTTTCTGTCCAGTCCATCTCGTACAAGTGGTAGTACTCAAAGGTGTTGTTGACGGTGGAGTTTTCCGAATTGTTGTAGTTCAAGATACCCTGGGCATAGTAGTTTGACTGGGGCTGCTGCAAGTCGTAGCCGACAAATTCATAGTCGATTTCGTCCTGCACGTCCGAAAACAAGATGAAGGCCGTCACCACCCCGCCGCCGTGCGACGTCTTTATGGTGGCGCCGACGCGGCCATACCACAAGTAGGAGGAGGAGGAAACAACCGATCCGGTGGATTCCTTGGGCATTTGCACCAACAAGGCTTCGTCAAAGTAGTCAATGTATCCGGTGTAGAGCCAGTCCGCCTCGGACGAGTTGCCCAAGTAGACGTTTTGCTGTTCGATTTTTTGAATCTTGTCCTTGGAGTCAAACGAGACGCTAAACGAGTCCATTCTGGGCATGGGCATGCACGAGGTCAAGTTGAACGAGCGTCTAATGTCGCAGCCACCCAAGCAGTAGGCACCGGTGCCGCAGGAGCCGTACTGGGAGCAGCAGGGGGCCGATTCGGGACACTGGTGGGTGGCATTACAGCTAATGAGGGTGTCGGCGAGGGAAAACGAAAGGATGGAGACAAACGAAAGGAGAACAAGTATTAGTCTGTTCATTGTGTGTGGTGGGAGAGAGTAGGGTTGAGCGAGGGTGTAAAAGGGGTGGCAGATCTGTGTGATCTTGTGTGTGTGTGTGGTGTGGGTCGTGGTGGGTCTCTATTTAAAGGAGAGAGTGAGAAATTTTTTTTTCTTCTTCTTCTTTTGCTTCTACTGGGAAAACCAAAACACGAACAAGAAATTTTATTTTTTTTATATTGCGAATTGCCCTTTCCCAATGCGGATTAATAGACCTGATCTGGGTGGGGGTAGTGGGCGAGAGAGAGAGATGCTGCCAGTTCCCTTTTGGTGGTGCTGTTACTGCTACTGGTGGTTGTGACTGTTATCATCCCAGGTGTCTCCTGATGTATTTGCTGTTTTCCATGGGTGTATCTTGCTGTGGATCTCGTTGCAGTCCTCCTGGTTTTCCTCTTCCCCCCTTTGCAGGCTGTTGCTATTTTTAGCAACTGGTGGGTTGCCAAAGCCAAGGCCAAGGCTTTGATCTCTCACCAACCACCAAGACTGGCAACCCACCCCCTTCTCCCCTGACACACACGCCGGTCTAAAGGATGAGACTGCCTTAACCTGCCCCCGATCGATGATGCAGCAATCGGTGGTTGCACAGAGCCCGCTTTGTGTATGCGTGCAAGGACCCTCTCTCTCCAGAATCTTGCACTTTCCCAACTTGTGCTCAACAACGATATTGTGAAATCATCAAAGAGGAAAAAGAAAAACAACCAACTACACAAAAGTACACGTTACTCAATCCCCCTCCTACATATCGCCATGCCTATTGATTTCTATTTAGACGAGAAAAAATCGTACATGTTGGGGTTGTACGTCGAGGGCTGGTCGTAAATCAAGCTGCTCTGACTCGACCCGGCATTGTTTGCCTTTGGCGGCTGCCAGGGAGGCTGGGCATTGGCAGACTGCTGTTGCGGTGGTTGCGCAAACTGGTGTGGTTGCTCTTGCCGAGGGACTGGCGGTTGTGGTAGGCTAAAGTTGGGTGGCTGTGGCATCTGCTGGTAGGACGGTTGCTTGGGAGGCAATTGCGGTGGTGGTCTTGAATACTCGCCGCCGCCGCCGCTGCTGCTGCTGGGATACGAGTGCTCCGCCACTGGTCTTGGTGGCTGGTTGTACAGTGGCTGCTGCTGAAAAAAACTCCCGCCCGTGGATTGATACTGCTGTGGTTGCTGAAAGAAACTCCCGCCCGTGGATTGATATGGTTGCTGCTGCTGCTGTGGTTGTTGCTGCTGCTGCTGCTGCACCTGATGAAAACTCCCACTGCGGTTATATTCATGAGGCGGCGCAAACAGACCACTCCCCCCAGTCAAAGTCCCACCCAGCGTCTGCTCACTCACTCTAATGCCTCGCACGCCCTGGCTCAATTGGTCCACGTCACTTTTAATCTTGGCGCTGTGGCTCAACAATCCTTCATAAAACTGCCTTCCCTTGGCCAGCCCCGCACGATACTGCTTCCAATTGCTGTAAAACTGACTGATTTCATTCTGGCGGTCAATCACCAACTGGGCCTGGGCGCTCTGGCTGGCCTGCAAGTTTTTGATATCGGGGCTCGCGCTCAACTTTCCCCACTCGGTCTTTAACCCCTGCAACAATGACTTTTCCTTGCTTATCAAATTGTCGAGCTGCTCATTAAATGGCTGAAACTTTTTCAACTCCTCGGGGAAAATCACCGTTTTGATCTCGTTGCTTGTTTTCAACTTGCTATTCAAAATCAAAATGTCCGATATATCGTCGCTGTGAATCTCCTTCTTTAACCCGTCAAGCAACTTGGCCTTGTTGCTCTTGATCACATTCAAGTCGTGCAAAATATCCTCAATCGTCTTGACTTGCTTGTCCCTCGAATCGTCCATGTCCAACAAGCTGATTTCCGGCTGCTGCAGTACACCCAGGGTGCCAACAAACAATTGCTTAAACTCAGCCGAGTGCGGACCCTTGCCAAGAGTGGCATACAATTGCTGGTTGCCAATTAGTGAATTCAATTTGGTGTCGGAATTGGTGGCGTCGTACAAGACCCGTTTCAACTGGATAGTCTCCTCGGGATTGCTGCTGCTCCCCGCCAGCAGCAGCGATATATTTTCGTAAATTTTTGCCTTCAACCCTTCAATTGCCAACTTGTTGGCCTGATCTTCTTGATAGTGCAACGCAATCTCTTGAACCATTTTCTGCACCTCAGGGCTAACAACAACTCCCTCGGTCTGGTTGTTCAATGCCTCCTTGATCTTTACCAACGCCCGGGGCAACTGCAAGTACTCCAACACCGACAGTGCCTCTTCGTTTGACACCTCCAATGCATCCATCTCGTTGCGCAAAAACTGCGACTTTTCCTCCGAGTAAAAGCTCGACAACTCGTGAATATTGATGGGAACAACGTCGGCCAAAAAGTTGGTATACGTCTGCGCATTAACCTCCTGGAGCGTTTCATTCTTGCTCATGGGAATCACCTTGGCGCTCTCCATGGGTTTGATCTCGGGCAACGTAATCAACGACGGGACAATATCGTGGTAAATCAAGTCGTTATCCTTATTCAAGTCGGCCAACTTGATTGCCACCGCATCCTTTTGGTACTTGAAATTGTCCAAGAGCTCATAAACGTCTCCGCTGCCCTTGGAGATGGATTTCAAAGTACTGCTGTGCACCTTGTCCAACACATCCTTGGACTTTGTCAAGTACGCAATAGCATCGCCATACTTTCTCGTCGCCTCAAGTTGCAACCCGTTAAAGTAGTACGCCAACGACTTGTAAAACTGGTACTTGAAATAAATGGTGCCAATCCACGACGAGTCCAACTCGGCACGGGCACACCCATTG
>JAKTZW010000505.1:0-18004 GCA_030579015.1 Zhuliangozyma blackwelliae | reverse complement strand
AAAAAAAAAAAAAAAAACAAGAAAATTTGTCAAAAGGGGAATGCCCATTTCTGATTGGAATTGGCACCAACTGGGGGGGTACAGAGAAGGGGGGGGGAGATGCAAAGGGGACGGAGGGATGGTGGCGCAAGGGGGCGGACGGAATAGAGAGAGAGACGGAAATAGGGCGGCGGGCGGTTCATATTACAATCTAACAACGGCACTTTTGCTTTGCGCTTATCTCGGTGTGGCATTTCTTGCATAACTCATACAACGGCGTGTTTTACTTTCTTTCTAAAAAAAGAACACACACACACACACAAAGAACCAGCCATGGGTGGTTATTCAGGAGTCTGTGGTGACGGAGGGAGAGCAACCTCTGGCAATAGAGGCAGTCTGTCTGCTTGCTGTTGGCATATACATATATCAAGCAGCATCGCCATATCGAAGTGATTATTATTTTTGGAGCCACTCGAGAAAACGGCCACAGGGCAAAGAAAAAAAAAAATAAACGTGAAACGAAAGTCCTTTCTTCTTCCTACTCCTACTCCTCTTCTTTGTGTTTATTGTTTGTGAGTTTGTGTGTTGGTGGTTGTGTTTGTTTACATCTTCTTTCCCCCCACCACCCGATATCAGTCACCACGTTTAAGCCCTCTCTCTCTATCTTTCTCCCCGATTGGGAGCTAAATCCGGCGTGCGGCTGTATGACTCTTTTATCCCAAAAATGTCAACAATACGTCTAGTGTGGGGGGGGGGGGGCAAGAGATGGGTGTTGTCTCCTTCCCTGGCCCACTCCCACACTCCACCACTAACCAACTCATACCCAGGCTCTTTCTTTTCCTCCCCCATCTCTTTGTCACGTGACATGTTTAACTGCGGCGGCAATTTTTTTTCTTCTTCTTTGGCTGCAGCCAATTACGGCCCTGGCATTATCGAGCAGTGGTGGTTGTTCTCATCACCCCTTGCCACAGCAACACCACAGCAACACTTTTGAAGTTATATATATATCGTAGCTCTTCTCCTTGTAGCCTGTTTGCTGTCGCCGTTGCTTCAGTTGTAGACCAGTTGTGTCAAGGGAATGGGGGATGGGAGACTACACTTGGTAACACACCTTTTGTTGAAATTATGGTGAAAACATATGGAAAATCCCTTGTGGCAACACCACAAAAGTTGATCTCGATTGGTTTATTCGTTTGCATCACACCATGTTTAGAATGTTTATGACCACGGCTCGGCGATAAGAACGGGTCTGGACCCACCTGGCCATACTTTTCGCAGCCCGCCGAGGTTTGCAGCCCGCCGAGGCCTACTTCCGATCACCCGAAGGGGGGGAAGATTCCAGTTCCAGTGCTGGCATCACCCTCTTTCGTTTTGTTCCTTTCCACACGACCGCGGTAAAGCAAATTTTAGTTTGAATGAGGGAAAACAAATAGGAAATGATTACGGCGCTGTCACCCCATGCACACAACCTCCATTACGGCCACCACCACCATCACCACCAAAAGTAAACCCCGTGGCTCTATCGGACATTATAAGCAAGACCGAGTCCCCGTGCATGTCTCGTCAACAACAGTAACAGCGACACCAACACATACAGCTACAGCAACAGCAACAGCAACAGCAACAGCAACAGCAACAGCAACAGCAACAGCATAGATAATACTCCCCCCCCTCTCCGTGAGATAACACACACTACATGACACCTTGGCTGCTTGCCCCGGAATAAAAAATATACATATATACGCCCACATCCTCCTCCCCCCCCACACACACATGATGGTGCTAAAGTCCAAAACCATGCCACACCCAATCATGAACTCCGTCAGACCCTACACCACCCTCAACAAGGACATTGCCCCCCCAACCCCCTCAACCCACTCAACCCCCACTTCCCTTGACACCTACGATGCAACAAAGTACCGCCGCTGGGTCACACTACAACCCCAGCCCGACGCTGCCAAAAAGTTTTCCGTCATGTCATACAACTTGCTCTCGCGCCACTATACCTGGCACCAGGTGTTTGGCTACTTGGAGCCCCAGTTTCTCGACTGGAACAACCACCGTTTCCCATTGATCAACAAGACCATTTGCCAGTTTCAGTGTGACATTATGTGCTTCCAGGAAATGGAATGCTCCATCTATCAACAGCACTGGTCCAAACAATTTCCCTCCTCAAAGTACCAGAGCTTTTACGTGAAAAAGTCGTTGCCGCAATACTGGGGCGGCATGTCCAACGACTATATCGACGGCGTGGGCGTGCTTGTCAATACCGACCGGTTTGACGTGCTCGACAAGCACGAGATCAATTTCGGCCAACACATTTTGCAACACAAGCACAAGTTTGAAATCACCAATGATTTGGTTGACCGGGTCATTCCCCGAAACACGGTTGCCTTGATATTAAAGCTCCATGACAAGGTGGCAAACAAGGTTGTTTACGTTGCCAATACCCATTTGTACTGGTCGCCCGAATACAATGACGTTAAGGCGCTCCAGACAAAACTATTGTTGAATGAGATTGAGAGGTTGGCTGAGCCGGACGCATGTGTGGTTATATTGGGCGACCTCAATTCAGGTTGCCCCTCGGGCGTGGTGAAGTTGTTGAGCACAGACGGGCTCGACACCACAACATCGCCCGAGTTTGCTGGCAGAGACTATGGACGCAACAACCCCTTGATCAACGACAGGGGGGTTGTGGAGAACCCATTCAGACTAATGAATATCTACAAGTCGTTGTTGGAGGCCCACCGATTAAACTTTACCAGCTACACCTCCAGCTTGACTGACGTTTTGGACCATATTTTTGTCAGCAAAGACAAGTTTTCCATTGTCAAGGTGCTCAGCGAGGTTGACGAAAGGTATTGCTCCGAATGTAAGATCAAGGGGTTCCCAAACAGCCAGTTTCCTTCTGACCATATCCCCCTCGTGGCGGAGATTAGCTATGTGTAGAACTTACATACTAGATTGCTTATTTATTTGGACATTGTGTGCCTCTGTTTGAACATTGTGTGCCTCTGTTTGAACATTGTGTGCCTCTGTTTGAACATTGTGTGCCTCTGTATTTGTGTGGTTGCCCCTAAAGTCGTGTGCAACTCACAAAGGGGAAGAAAGGAAGAAGAAGGAAAAAAAAAACCCAACCAAACCTTTCATCATCATTTTCGATATTCCAATTGTTCAATGACTTTTGAGTAAAGACACAGACAACACACCTTGGATTCACAACGCAGATTTTTATTCACCACACAAAGCAGATCAGGCAGCAGCACTATAATAAAAGCACTGGAAGGATTGTATATTTTGGATCACAGTGAAGAGACCGAAACACCCAGCGACCTGGAAGAAACCACGAACAAACAGGGATATTTGTTGTCATGAATATAGCGAACAAGTATCAGCATGCTCAGGTCCAGGGCCAGCCAACCAGCAACTTACAAGCACAGCAGATTTTATTGCAACAGTTGCACCAAGGGCAGTCCCAGCAACAGCAGCAACAGCAGCAGCCTCAGCAACAACAACAACAACAACAACAACCAGCCAATGCCTTGGGTTCCGGGTTTCAAGACACCTTTTCCGATCAGGGGTTGTACCAAAACTACCAGCGTTCTCAGCAAGCACAACAAGCACAGCCCCAGCAGCTGTTTTTCCCATTGAGCCAACAGCAATCTGGTGGTCTTGCCCTGCAGTTGGGACAGCCTTACCAGAGCAACCAACAGATCCCTCGCCAACCACCGTTGCAGCAACAACAACAGTTTTATAATCAGCAGCAGCAGCAGCAAGCACAGCAACAACAGCAACAGCAAGCACAGCAACAGCAGCAACAGGCTGCGTTGTTACAGGCCCAGCAACAGCAGCAGCAGGTTCAATTGCAACAACAACAGCAGCAGCAACAACAACAACAGGCGACCCCAGTGCAAAAGATGAACACGCTCAGCGTGGAGAATCCCACCTCAATACACTGGCAACACCAGCAACAGTTGTGCCAGATCTCGCGAAGCTCAAACATCCCCCACTACTACGCCAGGCAGTATGCGTCAAACTCAAGAAAGATAAAGAACCCGTACAGCAACGATACCAAGCCAGTTGGATTGGTGGAAGCAACAAGGGCAATTGTGCAGAGCTTGGAGGAGGAGGAAGAAAAGAAAAAGTTGGTTTCCAGCCACCTGGGCACGCCCGCCACCAGTTCGGCATTGCTTGCCAACAAGAAGGTGTCGCAGGACCTCGACGACGACACCATGGAGGAACAGAGAATGAGATTAAAGACCCAGGGGAGGCAGTTGTGGTGCCAGTTGGACTTGAGCGGACAGGGCTTGGTCAATATCTCGCCCAAGCTCTTTCACTATGACTTTTTGGAGTCGTTGTACTTGAGCAACAACAAATTGACCAGCGTCCCGCCCATGGTGAGCAAGTTGAGAAGCTTGAGAACGTTGGACTTGTCGCACAACCGCATCACCGAGTTGCCCTCGGAATTGGGTTTGTGTTTTAACTTGAGGTACCTCTATTTGTTTGACAATGGCATCAAGACATTGCCCACCTCCTTTGGCAACTTGATCGAGTTGTTGTTTTTGGGGGTTGAGGGCAACCCCTTGGACGTCAATATTGCCAACTTGCTCGCCGAAAGGGGCACCAAGGAGCTCATTGCCACGTTGAGAGACCAAAGGACAACCATCAAGGTACCACGCCCCAGACCCTGGCTCTTGTTGGAGGACGATGGCGAGTGCGTCGATTCGGAAGAGTCGTACCGGAGAGGGAGCGAGGAGGCGGACCAGTTTACCGTCTTGTCTTACAATACATTGTGCCAGCACTATGCCACGCCCAAGATGTACAAGTTTACGCCATCGTGGGCGTTGGACTGGGAGTACAGAAAGAGCATGCTCGAGAAGGAGATTTTGAACTATAGCACCGACATTATTTGTATGCAAGAGGTTGAGACCCACACATTTAATGAGTTTTGGTTGCCGCTCATGTCCGAAAAGGGGTATGGGGGTATCTTTTTCAGCAAGACGAGGTCCAAGACCATGAGCGAGAATGACGCCAAAAAGGTTGATGGGTGCGCCACTTTTTACAAAAAGGACAAGTTTGGGCTCGTGCAGAAGCAAAACTTTGAGTACAATAGCGTGTGCATGGGGTCCGACAAGTACAAAAAGACCAAGGACTTGTTCAATAGATTTATGAACAAGGACAATATCGCCTTGATTGCCTACCTCCAACACAAGCAGTCGGGCGAAAAGATTGCCGTGGTCAATACGCACTTGCACTGGGACCCCGCTTTTAATGACGTTAAGGCGTTGCAGGTTGGTATATTGTTGGAGGAGTTGCAGGGCATAATCAAGAGATACCAGCATACAAGCTCCCTCGACGACGTCAAAAATGCTTCGCTCGTCATTTGTGGTGATTTCAACTCGGTCAAGGACTCGGCAGTGTACCAGTTGTTCTCCACCGGCGTGTCGAGCAACCACGAAGACATGGCGGGCCGGGATTACGGCAAGTTCACCGACGACGGGTTCCACCATGTGTTCAAGTTAAAGTCGGCCTACGAAACGGTGGGAGAGTTGCCATTCACCAACCTCACCCCCTCATTCACCAACAACATCGACTATATCTGGTACTCCACGTCGTCGTTGCAGGTCAAGGGGTTGTTGGGCAAGGTGGACGAAGAGTATGCCAGCCACCGCATTGGGTTACCCGATGCCAATTTCCCCTCCGACCATGTTCCCATCTTGGCAAAGTTCCAGTTGAAAAGGGGCGCCCATGCAAAGAGACCAGACTTTAAACCAGACTTTAAAACTGGACCTTCGAGAAAAACATAGAGGCTGATTGTTGTTGTCATTGTTGTTGTTGCTTTGTTTCTGTTTTCTGTTCTTTGTTCTTTGTTCTTTTGGTTTTGGTTTTGGTCAATGGGGTTGCCATTTTCTTTTTCCATTGTGTACACTAGCTGCTTCCCCATTTTTTTTTATCTCCCCAGTCCCCCCCATAGAAGAAGACTTGGCCTTTTGGCGGGGTCTTTCTCTGGCCGTTGAGCGTTACCCGCCTCACGCCCCACACACACCCCCCACCTTCATGTTTATGAATTTCCAACCTTGTGTATTAGTCTATAGATGACACGTATTCGTTTTGAAAAGCACAGCCCAGGGATGAGTCAGCAAACAACAATGGCGGAGCGCTACCTGCGGAAGGAATCCCAAACTGGGCGAGGGCAGCCCGTGCGCGCTCCTTGGTGCGATCTCGCCGAAAAACCGGCCACATATATATAAGGAGATACTGCTCATCTTCCCCCAGCTTCTTAGGCATGTCATTCTTCAACATCACTGCTACCATACCATGACAGTTGTTAACTCGTTACTTGTGCCCACTGTGGAAGATTACAAAGATGCCCATGGCGACAATAGAGGGCAGGAGGAATACAAACGGTTGTGGCAAAAAGTCCACAACGACCGCGATGCTGCCACCAACGAGTTGGTTTACCCATGGACGTTTGAAGTGGTGCCTGGCTTTTTCAAGCAAACGGACGACGCCACCGATGACTCCAAGTTCAACTATGCCTTGGACCACATGGGCCGCTTGAAGCTGTGGCGGGAGATTGAAGCCGATTTGGCCACGCTTAACGCCGACGCTCCACCCAACGTGGCATACAAATTGTTGTTTTTGCTGCGACACGGACAGGGCCACCATAACGTGTGCATCCTCAAGTATGGGTCTGAGGAATGGGACCGGAAGTGGCACGCCTTGACCGGCGATGGCGAGTCGACTTGGGCGCCAGATCCCGAGTTGACCGCCGTGGGGATCAAGCAGGCCGAGGAAAACCACGAATTGTGGAAGCAGGAGGTGGAATTGGGGGCGCCCGTGCCCAGCAAGTTTTACGTCTCCCCCTTGCAAAGGTCTAGCAGCACCATGGTGATCACCTGGCAAGGCATCAAGCCCACCGACAACCGTCCCATTGTGGTGGAAAAACTTAGGGAGACTTTGGGCAAGAACTTGTGCGACCAGAGATCAACCAAGTCCGTCATTGACCAGAGGTTTGGCAAGTACGGTTTCAACACTGACGACATTACCGAGGAGGATATTTACTTTGGCCCGGAAAGAGAGTCTATGGCTGCACACACGCTCAGAGTCAACCAGTTCTTGCAGAGCTTGTTTGACAAAGACGTGGTTGACGGCAAAGTTGACAAGAGCAAAGCCAGCAGGGACACGTTTATCTCGATCACGTCGCACGCAGGCACAATCAGAGCCTTTATCAACGCCCTTGACCACCGACACTTTACCATCTCAACCGGCGGGATGCTTCCAGTAGTTGTCAAAGCGACAAGGAGGACCGAGTAGTAGGATCGCTGGACCTGCCACTGTAGTTGTTGTTGTCCCTGTTGTTGTTGTTGTTGCTGCTGCTGATGGGCAAAAACGTGGCTTAATCTTTTCTCTCAGTTTTTAGATTCGCGCCTGCCTAATTGGGCAAGTTTGGTTGTGTATAGCAAGTTTGATTGACAAGCAACTTTCAAAGTGATTGACAATGCCGTGCCATCTCTTTCAGATACCCACATCCACACCAATATCCACACCCACACCCACACTTTACTCATGAAACAGGCCCTTTCCTTTCTACTACTTGTGTTGGGACTCAACCTTGTTGCTGCTATATGGCCGTTTGACTCCGGTGACAGCAGCAGCAGCAGCTCGGGCACGGTTTCCACGAGCACAAGTACATCAACAGGAGGGTTTCTTGGTGGGATTTTTGGCGGGGGAGATGGGGGTGACAGCAGCGGCAGCGGCAGTGGAAGCAGCGGCAGTAGTGGCAGTAGCGACACCGACAGCACCAGCTTCGCGTCGTCGGCAACGGCAGTGCCCTCGCAGGACGCAGAATCAGACAACAATCCATACGCCCCATACAACACAACGTGCCCGTCGTACGATATAGTGAGGGTGGCCGATGGGCTTTCGGACAATGAGAAAAACTACATCTCCAGTCGCCAAGCCATCACCAACAAGAACCTCATTGACTTTTTGAAACGGGCCAACTTGTCAGACTTTGACCCCGAGTCGTTTGTCAACGACAATGCCGCCGAGCACAATATAACCATTGGCTTGTCCTTTAGCGGCGGCGGATACAGGGCCATGCTATGTGGTGCCGGCCAGATGCTTGGCATGGACGGAAGATACCAAGACGCAAACGACCACGGAATGGGAGGATTGTTGCAGAGTGCAACGTACTTGGTTGGCTTATCAGGAGGAAACTGGCTCGTGGGATCGGTGGTGTTGAACGACTGGCTCTCGGTTGCTGATATCGTTAGCGGCAAGTCCAGCATCTGGCAGTTGGAAGACTCCATATTGAACCCCAGTGGCATCAACATTGCCGGGACGGTGCAATACTACTATGAGCTTCGGGCGGCGGTGCTTGCGAAATCAGATGCCGGGTTCCCAACCTCCATCACCGATATATGGGGCCGGGCGTTGGCGTACCAGTTTTTCGAGGATGGCCAGGGCGGTGCCAACATCACCTGGTCGAGCATTAGGAACTTGTCGTCGTTTGAAAGCCACGAAATGCCGTTCCCCCTCGTGGTTGCTGACGGAAGAACCCCTGGAACTTACATCATCAACGAAAACTCCACTGTGTTTGAAATTAGCCCGTACGAGTTGGGGTCGTGGGACCCCTCGTTGAGGGCATTCAGCGACACGCAATACCTTGGCTCGGCGCTCAGTGGCGGCAGTAGCGCCAACAACACCGGCGTGTGTGTGGAAAACTTTGACAATTCCGGCTTTATCATGGGAACGTCGTCGTCGTTGTTCAACCAGGTGGTTCTCCAGTTGGGGAACTACGACATCAACTCAATAATCAAAGGCATTCTAACGGGTATTTTGGAAAAGATCAGCGACCAGCAGTACGACATTGCCGCCTACGAGCCCAACCCGTTCTACCAGTTCACCGAGGCCGGGTACAGGTCAATTGTGCAGAACGAAACGTTGTTCTTGGTCGATGGCGGCGAAGACACCCAAAACGTTCCCTTTTACCCGTTGATCCAGAATGCCCGGAATGTTGACATTATCTTTGGGTTTGACAACTCTGCCGACACCAACCAGAGCTGGCCCAACGGCACCTCCATCGAAGCAACGTATAAGCGGCAGTTTTCCAACCAGGGCAAGGGCACCCCATTCCCCTTTGCGCCCGATCACCAAACATTCTTGGACGAAAACCTCGGTGACAAGCCGGTGTTTTTCGGATGCAATGCCTCTGACTTGTCCAGCTTGGTGCAGTGGCACGGCAACGACAAGATCAATGCCACCGACGTGCCGCTAGTGGTTTATGTGTCAAACAGCCGGATGTCGTTCAACTCCAACTTTTCCACGTTCCAGTTGTCGTATACGGATAAAGAGAAGTTTGGCACCATCAGAAACGGGTTCGAGGTTGTGAGCAGGAACAACTTGACCGACGACGATAACTGGCTCACCTGTGTAGGGTGTGCAATCATCAGACGGCAACAGGAAAGAATGGGCCACACACAGTCGGATGAGTGCAAAAAGTGTTTTCAAGAGTATTGCTGGACAGGTGGGTTGAAGGAGGCGGCTCCCGTGTCTGTGAGTGGCTTTGAAACGGTTTCTACAACGCAACTGGCATCGTCGGGTGGAGCCGCTGGAGCAGCAACAGCAACAGCAACAGCAGCAACTACATCAGGGGGCTCACCTTCTAGCTCAGATGAGAGTTCAACTACGACTCTGGCGAAAGGGGGAAACAAGAACGGTGGTGGCAAAGCGCACGGACTTCCTTCATACATTGTCGTTGGTGTCGGCTTTGTTTTGGGAGCGTTTGTGGTCATTTCTTAGATATTAGAGTCGTCACTATGCTTCTGAGTTTTTAGAAGCCAGGCCATCAAGCGACGAATATGTAGACGTGATTTGATGTAATAAGAAGAATAAGCACAAAAAAAAAAAAAGTTTCTTGCAAAAAGACGCGAGACAACCAAGACAGCATACGCTACAAAGCACACACCAATGGCTCAGCCAACACGACCTGAAGACCTAAAACAAGCACTTGCGGTCACACCCTTATTGCATCTAATACCGACACAAGACTTGGCTCCGTTGCTTGGCTTCCGCCGGTTGGTGCTCCCACCTGAGGGAGGAGACGCAGCAGCCTTTGATGGAAAACGAATAGACGTCGATGATGACGAAATCGCCCACATGTTGGGCGAGGAGTTTTTGAACTTTCACGACGACGAGCTTAATGCTATAGTGTTTAAAGGCTTTCCAGTGGCCGAACAACAGCAGGAGCAGGAGGTACCGCTCACTCCGTTTGAGAAGCTTGCACTACTAGCAGACAAATCTCCACTATTGGTTGACACCAAAAACACTGGCATTGTAAAGACCCCGCGATTGTCTGTGAGAAAGGAGTTTAATGGCTGTGAAGATGTGAGTGCCCACAATGAAAGGAATAGAATAAAGTTTGACGAAGAAAGGTCATTGTTAAAGTTTGACCGCAAAGACGCCAAACGGAGCAACACCAATGATAGTGAAACTTCCCTACCGGAGCGGAAACTTGTCAAATTCACCGAGGCTGATCTTGAAAAGCTGGCGGTGAACTTGATTACACGATATGCCGGTGGTGCTGGTGGTGGTGGTGTTGCTGGTGGTGGTGCTGCTGGTGGTGTTGCTGATGCTGATGCTGATGCTGATGCTGATGCTGATGGCTTGGACGTGCAGCAGTTGGAACTAGTGCTTGCCGCGGTGACGCGTGTGTTTGACGCGGCCGTGGTGGAGATGAATCTTGACGATGTAGTTGCCACGCAACAGGCGTTTATGCGACTGCTCCTGTTTTTAAACACCAGCTTACGGCAAGCCGATGTGTCCACCGTGCAGGAGATAGCTACGGCCATTCCCAGTTTCACACGCGCGGTGCTTGTGTCGCGAGCGTTGCTCACAATCATGACCGGGCCAGTGTCGAGCAAGGAGTTGCGCTTGGACACGTACACACTGCAAGTGGCGGATACGCTTGAAATGGTTGTAAACACGTTGGTGGTGGCAATTGTACTGTCGCAGCACTCTCGAGACCAACACCAACACCAAGCCCAAGCCCAAGCCCAAGACCAAGCCACTGAATTTGCCAGCGTGAGGTTGCCACTAGACAAGTTACTACGCGAGACGGGGACAGCTTTCAGGCAGTTGGGCCACTTGAATCTGCGGTCCTTCTTGGGGGATCAGACGTTGACCAAGTTGGAGATATTGAGCGTTGGCATTGTCTTTGAAGAAAAGTACCGCGACGAAAGCGTGCCAGCGCTTGAGTCGTTGAGGACATCGGCGGCATTGTTCTTGGTCGATGTGTTCAAGAGCTGTGCCGACCAGCGGCCATATATATTGAACGAGGTGTTTATGAGCTTTGGCAAGTTACCAGCAAAAAGCTCCACCGCGAGACAATTTATGGTTGAACGTGGGTTCCGTGTCCAGTTGGTTACCGTCATGTTGGTAAAGTTTGTCCAATGCAGCGACTTTGAGAATGTGGGTTTGGAGGAGGCGCTCAGTCGGGGACCAATTGCATCAACGCGCGAGGAAATTGCCAGGGAACTTGTCAAAAATGTGGTAAAGGGTATTGGCTCTAGCACTGGCTCTGGCTCTGGCTCTGGCTCTGGCACGGGAGCTGCCGCCAAATCCATATTTGAGATGTTTCTTGAAGACTTGTTGGCCCTTTTAGTATACCCGGAATGGTGTGCTGCTGAAGTCGTGTTGACGGTGGTATTTCAGCATGTGATATCGTCGTTGCACAGCCAAGATCTCCCGACGCCCGTGGAGGTGTTTCTTTTGGAAACATTGGGCGTGTCCTGTGTCAAGGTGTTTTCGTTGGAGTCAAGGGACGACAGCAGTAGAGGTACCTACGAAGCCGCTTTGCACGATTGCTGCAGCGTTGCCTTTGACCGAAAAGATTCTCTCAAATGCTTGGCGGTGCGTCTTTATGAGCTTATCGGCCCTGACAATGACGACTATGTCGCTTTTGCAAAGGGTGTGTTGAGCAACATCCCAGTCAATGAAAAGACAAGACCAGTCTCGCCGCTGTACGTGTCTTTGATCTCCCGCAACTTGGTCCGGGTAGTGGGCGATTTTGTAAACTCCCTACCCACTTTTTTGGAAAGTCCCAAAGTAAAGGTGAAATCCAAGGCCATCAAGATCTTGTCCGGTGTCGCCCAGCACAAGCCGGAGATTTTGAGGTCTCTGCGGTTGCAGGCGTCACTCTCGGCGCGGTTCAATGACCCCTCGATCCTGGTGAGGGATGCAGTTTTTGAATTCATTGGCAAGTACGTTCGCAGCCACCCCTTGGAGGCGGTGAATTTTGTTGGCACATTATGCATTGCTTTGGGTGACGATGGCATCTTGGTTCGCAAGAAAGCTGTTAGGATGTCGCTAGAGATCTACCCCTTGTTACGCAGCGAACAGTCCATTGTGGCCGTGGCGTCAAAGTTGCTCAAGTGCTTGGACGACGAGGAAGACAGCGTTAAGGAGCTTGCCGCGACTGTTTTAAAAGAGTTGTGGTTTGGCTCCGTGAGTGCCCGTGCTGTTGAAGATATTGCTAGCGTTGCAGGCCGCGGAGGCACGGCAACGTTGGTCCATTTGCGGACCTTTTTGGAGCAGCATGTGTTGCACACACCGGAAGCGGCCGCTGCTTTTCTCGACGCTATATTGGGTGACATTTTCAACGCCAATGACCCCAAGGAAAACACGTTCCGCTTACTAGCCATGGTTGTCAAGTCCAACCCGTCGGTGTTTGGGCCCGACCGTCTTGTTTCCCTTGAAGTATACCTTACTGATGTTTCAAAGAGTGGAACCAAGGCTTACTTTTATGTGCTACAGATTTTGAACCACGCACTATCGCCGCTCCATACCTTACACCCTCGGTTCTCAACGCTGGTGGAGAAATTCCTCTTGCGACAGTTGGGTCGTTTCACGGGCCGCGAATTGCACGAAGCAGTGCCAGCCTTGTGGAAGCTCAGTAAGATCAACAAAAGCACATCCTTGTTGGCCAACCCCTGTATCGGGAGCATGAGCCACTTGCGCAAGTGCCGTGAAAACAATGACCGCGCAGACCCCAAAATACCGAGGCTTCTACAATTATTGGGGTGTTTTGGCAAGTACTGGGACTTGCAGAAATGCCACAAACAGTTTGAACGCGCCTCTTTGGGGTTGGGTCCGCGGGAAAGTGTGCTCAGCCTTGTTTTGAAGTACATCATCTACTATTGCAGTCCTGCCTCGCTGACCCCCATTCGAACCGTGGCGGTGTCCAGTTTGCTCGTGGTGTGCACAAACAACACCAGAATGTTGACCCTCGAGCCGGTGTTGGCGGTGCTTGACCACGAAATTGGCCAGAACAACCCCAGCGTGTTGAAAAAAATGGTCCAGGGGCTTATTGACCTTATTGATGAAAACGACGCCGAGTCGCAAAAGAAGGCCGCGGGCCGCAAGGCGGGACAAAAGTTGCAAATCGACGTTGATGTGTTTCATGGCAAGTCGTCATCCGAGGCCGATGGGGTTTGTGCGTCACTTGTGCAACGGTACTTGCCCCGGGTCATGGAGTTGGCCATGGGCGACACGGGCGCGCTTGCGTGTCTCCCATTCCAATTTGTTCGCCGTGCCTTGGAGTTGGGATTTGCGCACCCCAAAGTGTGCATTGGCACTGTTGTGGCGTTGGAAGCGTCGCCAAACACGCCAATACAAGCCTCTGCCGCCAGGATACACGCGGACTTGTACGACAAACACGAGTCGCTAGTGGAATCGAGCTACCAGGAAGGAATCACCCTTGCATTTGACCACGGATTGCTCGCAGACACCTTTTTATCAACCGTTTACCGTGTTATCGAAAAGTCGCACCCATCCCGCAAAAAGTTTGTGCAAGCAGTTTGCAAGTCTTTGACCTTGAGACTGGAGGGCAGCAGGGAGTCCTTGCAAGCGCACCTTGAAAAGTTGATCTTTTGCGCCCGAAACGTGTCCCAGCTCCCATTCAAAAGTGTTGAGGAGGTGTACATATTGCAGGCCCATTTGCAACTGGTTCTCCAGGGTCCAGCGGCCGATTTCAAAGACGCCCCTCGCAAACCGTATGACCACTTGGTTGGGTTGGCGATTCTGCTCTTTATAAAGTTGCACCAGAAAATCATGTCCACATACTCCATCAACAATGCCCAAGTCGAGGCGTACTTGACAAAAACATCGGATGTCAACTTGAAACAGGCGCCGCGGGTATATAATGCTACTGAGTTTGAGACGGACTCACTCAGAGCAAACATGGGCAATCCCGACATTTTGTTGCTGTGTTTGGAGGACATGGATGCGTATATCTAGCTTGTTGTATATTGCACAGTAGCTATTGTTTTTTTTTTGTTGCAAAATTAGGATCCATCCAGTATAGTCACGTGACACCATCTCCATCGCAAATTTTTTTTTTTTTTATTTTCATCTTCATCTATACAAAAGAGTTTATGGATTCAAGAACCAACCTTTCATCTCTTTATACACACCATGGTTAAATCATACGATAGATACGACCAGGAAAAGTGTTTTGGGGTGATTACCTCCCAAGCAAACACGGTTTGGCTACCCCCAGCATCGTCATCATCATCATCTTCTTCTTCTTCTTCCACATCATCAACGTCTGTGGGCCGGGCATTAACGTCAGGTCTTGAGGAGATTCTCATTTGGGATATAAAAACCGGAGAGATACTCAACCGATTACGCGACGGTCTTACTCCCGGGGCGTCCAATGCATCCACAACAACTCCACCGAGCCCGGTATCGTATCTCACGTTCCACCAGGCGACGAATTTGATTGCTGCTGGGTATAGCGATGGGAGCATCAAGGTGTGGGATTTGAGTTCAAGCTCGGTGATTATCACATTCCAGGGCCACAAGTCGGCCATTTCGCAGCTCAAGTTTGACAAGAGCGGGACGCGGCTTGTTTCCGGGAGCAACGACGCCAGTATCATCATGTGGGACTTGGTGGGCGAAACCGGCTTGTTCAAGTTGAAGGGCCACAAGGGCCCCATCACCGGCATTGACTTTTTGTCGGAGGCGGAGAAGGTGGACCTTGATGAGATGGAAGATTACCTCGTGAGTGTGTCCAGGGATGGGTTGGTCAAGTTGTGGGAGTTAAAGTCGCAGCAGTGTATCGAGACCCACTTGGCGCATTCGAACGAGTGCTGGTCGTTTGCTGTCAATGGCGCTAAGGATATGTTGATCACCAGCGGCAACAAGGACCAAGTCAAGGTGTGGCTGCTTGACTTGTCGCGGCCGGACGGTGCCAAGATAAAAGAGCGCGGGGGGTTTGAGAAGCAGAGCAAGGCGAGGAGCAATGAGATTGCATTCAAGAATTCCCGGAGCGGTGGTGGTGATATACAGTTGTTTTCGATCCAAAATGCCGACCGCACGGTTGAGATTTTCAGAATAAGGTCCGACGACGAGATCAAACGGGGTATTGCCAAAAGAACCAAGAGGTTGAAGGACAAGGGAATGGACGATGATGAGATTTTGCAATCATTGCAGGAGTCGGAGATTAGCATGTTGATAACGCCATTCTCCACCTTGAGAACGGCCGCCAAGATAAGGTCGTGCTGCTGGACAACAAGCGCCAAGAAGCTCGACATGTTGGTGTCGTTGACCAACAACAGCATTGAGTATCACAATATCCCCGTGCCCGAGCAGCCCAAAAAGGCCCTGCCTGCCGACGTGTACTCGGTCAAGCAGCACGCGATTGAGTTGCTTGGCCACCGGTCCGACATTCGGGCCATGGACATTTCTCCAGAGGACAGCAAGCTACTCGCCACTGCCTCCAACGGCGAGTTGAAGATTTGGAACACGAGGTCGTACAATGTTATCCGTACATTCACCCTCGAAGGCGGGTACGCATTGTGCTGCAAGTTTTTGCCGGGTGGGACGTTGGTGGTTGTGGGCTTCAAAAACGGTGACTTGGAGTTGTACGACTTGGCAACGTCGTCGTTGGTTGACCGGGTCGAGAAGGCACACCATGTTGGAGGGTCTGAAGACAGCGCCGCTATTTGGTCGCTTGACATAACCCCGGACGGCAAGACGTTGGTCACTGGCGGCAATGACAAGTGTGTCAAGTTTTGGAACTTTAAGGTTGAAACCGATATTATTCCAGGCACGAGCACCCAGGTGTCGCACTTGGAGTTTGTGCACACGCAGACGTTGGAGTTGAATGAAGACGTGTTGTGCGTTCGGATATCGCCCGACTCGAGGTTTTTGGCCATCTCGTTGTTGAACAACAATGTCCAAGTTGTGTTTTTGGACTCGTTGAAGTTGTTCCTCACATTGTATGGCCACAAGTTGCCGGTGTTGTCGATTGATATCTCGGCCGACTCCAAGCTCATCATCACGTCGTCGGCGGATAAAAACATCAAGATCTGGGGTCTTGATTTTGGCGATTGCCACAAGTCAATCTTTGCCCACCAAGATTCGGTCATGAATGTCAAGTTTATTGGCGACACCCACCACTTTTTTTCAAGCGGCAAGGATGGTCTTATCAAGTATTGGGACGGGGACAAGTTTGAGTGTGTGCAGAAGCTACCAGCCCACCAGAGCGAGGTGTGGTGCATGGCGATTAGCGGCGATGGGTTGTTTATGGTGTCGACGTCACACGACCATTCAATCAGATTATGGCTGGCCACTTCGGACCAGGTGTTTTTGGAGGAGGAGAGGGAGAAGGAGTTGGACGAGATGTACGAAAACACGTTGCTTGGCCAAATTGAGGGCGATGAGGAGCATGAGGAAGCAAAGAGAAATGGGGAGGGCGATGATGAGGGAGAAGAGGGGAGCGGGCGCGACGAGGTCACCAGAGTGGGCAAGCAAACGATGGAGACGTTGAAGGCGGGCGAAAAGTTGATGGAGGCGCTTGACATTGGCGTGGAAGATGTCGAGGCCACCAACGAGTACTTGTCGTTGTTGAAGCTGGGCAAGCCGGCAGTCAAGCCCACCCCAAACTCGATTTTGATTGCATTCAACGTGTCTGGCAGCCAGTATGTGTTGGACGTGTTGACCAAGATCAAGCCTTCCCAGTTGGACGACGCGTTGTTGGTGTTGCCGTTTTCGTACTCGTTGAAGCTATTGCAGTTTATTGAGATTTGGACCAACAAGGACAATATGGCCACCAATGTTGTCAACATGTCGTTGATTTGCAAGGTGTTGTTTTTTGTGATATCGTCCAACGCCAAGGAGTTGATAAACCAAAAGGATGTCAAGATCAAGAACCAGTTGATCAAGGTCAAGCAGCAGCTTCGTGACGCATTGTCCAAGACGTGTACGCAGTTGGGAGTCAACACCCAGGGGTTGAAGTTTATCAAGCAGCAGTGGAAGTTGACACATTCCACCGAGTTTATCGACCAGGGCGAGCAGAGCGAGTACGAAGACAAGAAGGCGATCAAGAGAACATACACGACTATATAGAGCCGTTCTTTTTAAAAGAAATTAACAATTGGGAAGAGTAAGTAAGCATCAACAATTGGGAAGAGCAAAAGGACTGTGGCGTGGCGTGGCGTGGCGTGGAATGGCACTAACGAGGTGGCCTTGCTTCCCCTTTGTGGGTCAAGGCTTGAAAGGAAAAAGAAAGTTTTTTTTTTTCTTCTTCCGTTGTCTTGTGGCGTTTCATCCTTGTTGGTGGTGACAAGGGGACGGCTGGACACTTGCGCACCAGTGGTCTTGTGCTTTTTACCATGTAGAGCAAGATGGGAACCAAGCAGGGTGGCTCTTGAACTGCGTAATCGTTGGCGGCTGTACCACAATGGGGGTATATACGTATATATACGATGGCACCACTCAAGTTTGTAGCAGGTACAAAAAATGGGAGGCAGCAGCAGCAGCAGTTCCTGTCAGTTTCAGCTTGGTTCACGGGTGGAAAACTTTAATTGTTGCCATAGCAAAGAAGAGGTTTAATAACCAACAGATGGATCACGGCTGAGCCGCGGCGCCACATGCCAGGTGGGAACGTACACTTTGGGTGCAGCAGAGGACTGCAAGTGCCCAATCTTGAACAGGGTGGGAGGGATGAACAGGGGAT